>JAAWXA010000037.1:1066752-1113646 GCA_038090715.1 Florisuga fusca
CCCGGGAGCAGCGGGGGGGGGGGACGGGACACACGGCAGCTCCTCAGCAGCTCACAGACACCGGCTGCAAACACACCCCCTCCTCCTCCTCCTCATCCTCTTCCTCTTCCTACCCCCCCATGGCCGGCGGTGAAGCCCCGGGGGTGTCAGGCACGGCAGCTCCACTCTTTGTGCGCTCTTCCCCCGGGGAAGGGAAGCGAGAGGAGCCCTGACATGTCCCTTGTCACCCTGACATGTCCCTTGTCACCTTGACACGTCCCTTGTCACCCCAACACCTTCCCCGTGCCCGGACTTGGCTCCCAGCTTGGCTGCCCCACGGCTCCCCCCGCCAGCCCCCCACCTCTCTTTTACAATGGAAGGAAAAAAAATATATATAATATTTTTTTAGGCTGTTAATTATTAACTTTTTATGACTTTCTTACACAGCAGTGCAAGGAGACAGAGGAGTTGAACTGTAAAACCAGCAGCTGGGCTGCTCCGGGCAGCCCGGGCCGTGCCAAGACCTTTTCCAGCAGAACAGCAGAGGCTTTGTAGGAGGTTGTTGTTGCTGCGGGTGGCTGCTGGGATCTGCCCGGGTTCTGGGACGAGCAGGCAGTCCCAAACAGGCGCCCGAGTTTAAGGCTTTCCAAAACCAACGCGTTTCCAGCACGTGGTTCTGCTCTTTGGCAGCCCCAGCGCTTCCATCCCTCCATCCATCCCTCAATCCCTCCATCCTCCTGGGGGGCTGGCACGTCTCAGCACCCCGGCCCCTTCCTAAAAGGAATCTTCCATCAATCCTAGACAAAAAAAAACAACAAAACCCCACCAAACAAACTCCTCCGAACAAGCAGCGCAGCCCTGGGACGGAGCCACCGCGTCCCCCCGGCCCCGTCCCAGCTGCTCCTTCCCAACATCTTCATGTAAACCCCCCCCCAAAGACTCAGCGCTGCGCAAACCCCTCCGGAACATGCCTGAGATGATTCCAGCAGAGAAAAAATGATAAAAAAACCTCCCAAAGCCTCGGAGAGGGAGCAGTACTCACGGCGCGGGGTGGGATGCTGCCTGCTCCCCGGCGTTACTCATCTGTGTACAAACAGAAGGCACATGGCCCGGCCGGGCGTGGGCTGGGCCAGGGCTGCCAAACCCAGAACTGGGCAGGAAGGGCACGGAGACTCTGCCCAGAGCCCTCCCTGCCTGCCGGCACCCAGGCGGGGATGATCCCGGCCCCAGGATGGGAGGGAAGGAAGGGGACGAGGCGGAGAGGTCAAGCCCCGCCGGCAGCTTTCCCAGATGAGGAGCAAATTAATTCTGGCTGTTCTTTTTTTTTTTTTTTTTTTTTTTTTTTTTTTTTTTTTTTTGAGTGGAACAGGAAAAGGGTAACAAAATAAAACCGGAAATCCCTGCGGCCAAACGCCTGGCTAGATCGTGCTCTGGGTTAGCTTCAGCCTAGCGCCTGCAAGGAAGCGGGATGAGGGCAGGAAAAAATATTAACTCACGGACCTCCCGCTGCATCTTCAGCCCCCGGGGCTTGTCCACCAGAAAGCACCCGAAAACTTGCTCGACTTTCTCCAGAGAGGCTGCAAAGTTCAACCCCTCCCGCGGGCGAGGAAATGTTCCCCAACTGGATGGAGTTCTCGCAGCGTTCCTGGCTGGAGAGATGGATGGATGGATGGATGGAGGGATGGATGGATGGATGGATGGATGGATGGAGGACTGCGGGGGGGTCCCACTGTCCACCCCTTGGCAGGAGCCGCCGGTTCCGAAGCCTTTTCCCCCCTCCCTGCCCCAGCGCAGCCTTTGGCTTCCCCGCAGCCCTCGGGAACCTCTTCCACAATATTTGAATCTGAGCGGCAGGTCCGGGGCGCGGAGTTGCCGGGGAGGCTGCGCCTTGGCTCCTGTTTTATTCCGGAGCTGGAAGAGCCGGAGCTGGGAGTAATGCCCTGGGAAAAGCAATAAAGGGCGTTGGAAATCAGGGCTGGTGGACGTCCAGCACTGTCCGGCCTTTTAATCACAAGGGAAAGGCTTTTGACATCAGATTTAACTCCTTAAACTCTCCCCTGCCTGCCCCGCGGCACGGCTGCCCCAGCACAGACAGAGAATGGGGGGAGACCGGGGGGAANCCGGGGGGAAAGCAGCCCCGAGGGGAAGGATTTGGGGGTGAGGAGAAGCTCACCATGAGCTGGCAGAACCCCCCCTGTCCTGGGCTGCATCCCAGCAGTGTCAGCAGCGGGGCAGGGAGGGGACTGTCCCCTCTGCTCTGCTCTGGGGAGACCCCCCTGGGGGAGGTCCAGCTCGGGGATCCCCAGACCCAGAAGGACACGGAGCCAGTTGGAGCCAGTCCAGAGGAGGTTCTGGAGCTGCTGGGAGGGCTGGAGCAGCTCTGGAGCCAGGGGGAGAGAGCTGGGGGATGGTTGGGCCATGGCCAGGCTGGGCACACACACATCTGTATCCAGCTGTGGGGCAGGGGACAGCTCAGCCCTGGGGGACATTGACCCTGAGTTCACCCCAGGGCCAGGAGAGCAGTGAGCAGGAGGACAGCCCTACACCTCCAGCATCAAATGTGTGTTTTGAACCATCTCCTGGCTCTGGTTTCTCCCAGCCCAAGGTGCAGACTGCCTCTACTGACCCCCTTGCCTGCCCAGGTTTATGATCTGCAGACAAAGGAGCTGGAAAGGATAAAGTCTGCTCAGAAACCCATGAAAAACATGGAAACGAATCCCTCTTTACACCATCATGGACACAAACCCATCAAATTATCCACCCCCATTTATTTGTGCTGGCAGCTCCCAGCAGCTGAGGAGAGATTTTACACCCAAGGACTTGGACCTCACCTTGGGCACCAGCCCCAGCTCGGGGCCAGGACTCAGCCCAAGCAGCCTGGGAAACCTCGTGGTGCCAAAATCCATCATTTTCAGTGCTTGAGCCAAGCCCACGGTGACTCCTGAGACTGACCCAGAGGTGGGTTCAGCAGCAGCAGAACTGAGCTGGGACACAACCACCCCAGGAGGATGTCCTGGGGTCTGGAACCCAGCCCAGAGCTCCTGCAGGTTCCTGTTCCTGGGGGCAAAACAGGGGGAAAAGGCACATGGGGAGGGGAAGCTCCAACTGAACGGGCACCCAGTGCAGGTTGGGGTTGTCCAGGGTGGGTTTGGGGGAGTCCAGAGAAGGTTTTGGGGCACCCAGTGCAGGTTGGGGGTGTCCAGGGTGGGTTTGGGGGAGTCCAGAGAAGGTTTTGGGGCACCCAGTGCAGGTTGGGGTGTCCAGGGGGGGTTTGGGGGGGTCCAGTGAGGNAATGCACTCACGTGTGCTCCAGGATCATCCCAGAAGGCAGAAACTTGGGTTGTTTTGGTTGGTTTTAGGTTTTTTTAATGACTAAAAGATGCACATGGAGCACACGTGAGTGCATTCTGCAAAGCAGAAAAAAACCCAGAATCTGAGCTGAGGCTGAAAAGGATCCAAAGAGACTTCCCCACCCCCACAAACACCAAATCATGGAGAGAGCCCCAAACCTGAGGCAGCTCCTGGGGAGCAGCAGCACCAGCACGTCCCTCCCTTCCACTGCTCCCTGAGTCCCTCCTGGATGGGAACTGTCCCTCCCCGGGGTTAATTCCCACTTCCCTTCCAGGATTAAATCTCAACCATGGCACTGGGGGGAGGAAACACCAAAGAAAACCTCCAACCCCCCCCCTGCCAGGCCAGCAGAGCAGGAGAGGGAATTCTGCCCCTGGGAGACACCACCTGGAATCCTGCACCCGGGTCTGGGGTCCCCCCCAAGGAGAAGGAGGTGGATCTGTTGGGATGAGTCCAGAGGAGGCCACAAAGGTGATCCCTGCCCAGAGCCCCAACCTAAACCCTAACCCTAAACCATAACCCCAAGCCCTAACCCCTAACCCTAATGCCTAACCCCTAACCCTAACCCTAACCCATAACCTCAAGCCCTAACCCTAAACCCTAACCCTAAACCTAAACCCTAACCTCTAACCCTAAGCCCTAACCCTGAACCATAACCCTAAACCCTAACCCAAACCATGAACCCTAACCCTGAACCAAAACCCTAACCCTAAACCTAAACCCTGACCCTGAATCCTAACCCAAAACCCTAACCCTAACTCTAACCCCACACCCTATGCCTAAACCTTAACATTAAACCCTAACCCCTAACCCTAAACCCTAACCCTACACCCAAACCCTAACCCTACACCCTATCCCTCAGCCCTATCCCTAAACCCTGACCCTGAACCCTAAGCCATGGCAGGGAGCTTGGAGGAAGGAGCTCTGAGGTCCCTTCCAACCTGAACCATTCTGTGATCCTGTTTTTAAAAACTTGCTTCCAGAAAAATTAAAAAAAAAAAAGGAAAAGGAAAAGGAAAAGGAAAAGGAAAAGGAAAAGGAAAAGGAAAAGGAAAAGGAAAAGGAAAAGGAAAAGGAAAAGACCCCTCACCAGCAGCCCAAGCACTGGGACCAGCATCAGATGCCAAGGAGAGCAGAACCTCCAGAGCTTGGGGCCAATCCAATCCTCTTGTTTCCCCCCTCACCAAGCACCAGAGCTCTGAGTTTGCTCGTTAGGAGCCACCAAAATGTTCCACAATTCCCAAAACTGTGAAGATTTCCGGAATTGTGAAGATTTCCAAAATTTCTCACCCCAGTGCAGTGAGGAACAGAAGTGCTGGTGAGCACCTGCCTGCTCCAGAGCCTTGGGGACACCTCAGGGGGAGCAGCAGATGTTCCCCCCCTCCAAGGGGCTCCATCCTGCTCAGTTTTGGTTCAAGCCAAGGAGAGGTCCTGGGCAAGTTGTTGAAGGACACAAACCCAGCACCGTGAGCTCTTCAAGTCCTGACTGGCCTGAAGATCCCAGCCAGGATGTCTTTGAACATTTTGGAAAACCTCCACCTCGTTCAGCACTTGGCACTTCGAGAGCTCCTGAGGTTTTGGGGAGAAATAAGTGAAATATGGAGGCAGCTTCCAGCCCCCAGGCAGTGGAGGGCAGGCCTGGGAGTCAGGAGGTGGGAAAAGCACAAACTGAGCAGCAAACACCCAGATTCATCACCAAGAGCAGCAGGTTTGAAGCCACTGACACCACTTCCAGCTCCTGCCTTTTCAGCAAACTGAACGCTCAGGAGGATTTTGTCCCCAGGCAGCTGGGAGCTGGTCCCCAAGCTCTGCCTGCCCCCGGGGGCCATTGCAGTCAAAATTTCACCCCAAATTCCTCCCAACCTGGTCAAATGGGGCACTCCAGGGCAGGCACCCACTGGGTGGGAAGTGGCACCTCAGGCAGGGTGACCTCAGGCCCCGTATTTTGGGAGAAAATGTCAATGGGACTCCCACACCTTCAGCTGAAAGAGGAGTTGGGAGACTGGTGCATCTCTTGCACAGAATCACAGAGTTGTCAGAGTGGGAAAAGATCCCCAAGGTCACCCACCTGCCACCATTCCCCCTGAATAAAATCCATCCCTGTCTGGATCCCCCCTGAGTAAAATCCATGGATCTGGATCATGTCCTCAGGTGCCTCAGCCACACAGCTTTTCAATTCCTCTGCTCCAGGTGAGCTCAGCACATCCCTTCTTGTCTGTCTTCGGGTATTTTTATTTATTTTTTTTTAGTGACAATCACTGTTCATCAAAAATCCCACGAGCTGAGGACGAGATGCACTGGGCAGAAACCACAGAAAGATTCAGGTTGGGAAGGGGCCTTGAGGACCAAGTCCAAATGCCTCAGCAGACAGAAGATCCACACCTGGGGGGTGAGCCCAAACCACCCAACTCCTCACAGGCAAAGAAAAAAGCCTTTTCCATCTTTCTGAGAATAAACCCCTCCTCTAGCTCCCCAGGATTTCCCTCAGCCCCAGGAAGCTGACTGCTCCCCAGGGCTCACCTGCAGCCCCACACAGGGCAGGAGGTCCCGACTGAAATAAGGAGAAACACCCCACTTCAGATAAAAAACCCTTTATTTTACAGTCTTATAAAGCAGCTTTACATCAAGCACAAACGCTGATCCATTTACTTTGTATATAAACATAGTAGAACCTTTCCTCTCTGCAAAAAGTCACCTCTTGCTGTATATAAAACTAAGGTGTGCACATTGTGCTTAAACTGCAAAGTCTGTACAGCTTTACAAAGGACTGCCCTTCCCCAGGGCATCCTGTAAACAATTTATTGCATATTTAACACATGGTGGATACCCCACATGTAGAACAAACAGACAGAAAAAAAAAAAAAAAAAGAAGTACAAAGTAATAATGAGCAGGTGAATGAGAATAGCAGCTTTCAGTGAATGTCCTGCACAATGGCTGAGGAAAAAAAAACCCAACAGCACTGCCACACCAGTAAAGTTGTGCTTGTGTGTCACTGGTCTGCACGTAGCCATGAGCACGATGTCTCTACCTAGAGGAAGCCTCATGGAAAGATCAAAGAGATCTCAGCAACCAAGAGCTTTGAAGACTGAAAACAAACCCCACAAACCCCAAATGAAGTGGAGCTGATGAAGTTATGGGTATCAGTGTCCAATAACCTCCTGCACAACTCAATTAAAAATAAAAACCCAACAGGAGAAACCTCCCCTCTGACTCTTTTTTTGCTCCTGCACTCTCTGGTGGTTGGTTTAACTTCCACGTGTGCTAAGGCCAACAAAAAGGTGATGGAGATGTGAAGGAGAAGGTGGGCTGAGCTACCATCTGGGGGGGCTCTCACCCAGCACCAAGAGACCAGCCCCACTGCAACCTGTCACTTGGCATTAATTAAAAACAAAAAAACCAAACCAAATGAAGAAATTGTGGCCTCTGTAAGGCACCAATACCATCTCCCAGGCAGCACCCAAAGAGTCTCTAGATTCCCCAAACCCAAAATGGGGAAAAGATGGAGGGAAGAGGAAGAAGATGTTCCTGTGCCTGCAGTAAGGGGCAGGTGCTGGTGGAGGAAGCACATCTGTCTGGTCTGTGTGGGTGTTGTGTGTACACAGGGAGGTACAGAAACAAAATTCACCTCTGCTACCTTTGGTATGGAGATTTCTCCCATGACATCCACGCCTCACACTGACTTTGCAAAGATCCAGAAACGAGCCAATTGCTTCACCTATCTGTGAGAAACAGAAAAAGCATCAAAGATACAGAGAAAAGAAGAACCTCAAGCCCAGCAGGATGTGTGTTGTCCTCGTGCTCAGCCTCTGTGTGACCTGAATTAACTTTGTCCTCAGCGTGAAGCTTCACCCCCACCTCCATGGACAACACCCAACAGGATCAGTGGGGAAAATCCCCACAGCTATCCCACGTCCTTGGGCTGGAATCTGTTGGGAGCTGCTGAGCTGGGGGCTCTGAGTGCCCTCACCTGCTGCTGCCAAAGCAAAGAGCCCAGGTCCCACCCTCTCAGCTGGGTTCTCTGGTCTGGTTTAGTCAACCAGGATGCTCCAGGAGAAGGGTGGGTGTACAGGATGGATAAATGGGATTTGTTCTGCATTGCAGCAGCAGAGTGAAAGCTTTTGGGTTGGGATGTGTGTGCTGGGGGAGGGCCTGGGCAGCCTCACTCCCTCAGCAGAGCCACAAAGAAGACCCAAGAACCCTGTGCTGGAGATACCACCACCCCTTACACCGTGGGTGAGACAGCAGGCAGGGGGGAAACTTGGTAGTGAGGCACAGGTGGAGCTGGAAAGCTCTCTGGGGTGATTTTAGCTTTTAAAATGCTTGATTTACTCAAGCAGGTTAAAAATGAAAATCACCCTAGTAAGACCTTAACTAATTCCAACTGAATTTCCTGCTGGAAACGAGCTCCAGGTGACATGCAGAAACCCAAGACAAGCCTCCCAGAGAATGCAGTTGCTTAGAGAAACCTCTCGGGTGTCATTAAAAAAAACAATTAAAAAGAACCACAGTACAAAACACGGGGCTTCACAACAAGAGATTCCAGCTACCAGGGGGGGGTGACACCAGCAAACCTGATGGGTGATGGTCAGTTTGTAAAGGAAGGGTGTCAGGGGTGCAGGCTTTGGGTGGGCCAGGAGCCCCAGGGAGTTGTGCTTTCGTGCCATGACTTCCCAGCCTGCACGGTCTGCGTGTCCATCCACAGGTCTGCAAGGAAACCATACAGCTCCTCTCCACAGGGAGAAGGGAATAACATCAAAAGGAATAGTTAAGCGTGTAGTTTTCACCCCAAGAATGAAGAAAAATGTTCTAAAAAGAAACAGCTTGAAAAAGGCTCACTGTCCACTACCCAGGCTACGAGGAAACACACGTTAGCGGCGTCACACCACGCTGACCCCACACGGACACGAAAATTCCAATTTAAGAGGCCACAGACTGAACTTTTCAGGTGAGTGCTGGACTTGAGAGACCTGTATGGCTTCTGCAAATATTCTCCTACTGACAGGAAAAAAAAAAAACGTGGAGCGCTAAGGACAGGTGAAGGTCCCAAATCCTCCCCATCAGACCCAAATATTTCCACACTGGAATGCAATGATTTCAGGAGAGCAGTTTTAAGGATCACTTTTTTTTTCTGCAGGGGAAACAATCTGTAAATAAAAAAAAAGGTGGGATGCAACCTCTGGAACTGGAGCTGCAGGTGGGAGAGGGCCGGGGAGGGGTTTGGTTGTCAGCTCTAGTTGTGCTTTGCCCGGCCACCTCGCAGGTAGCTCTTCCACCTCTTGACAAACTCTTTGAAGATGGGGGACTCATCGATGGTGCTGAGGAGCTGGAGCTGGTTGATGTGGGTGGTGTGGTAGTCCCACCGGGCCAGGTTGGGAGCCGTGCCCAACATGAAGTGCCTCAGGTCGTAGATGGTCCCCGAGCCGGTGTCGTAGAGGGGCAGCATGGCCTTCAGGGACTCCATGCCCCGCTCGTAGAGGACCCGTGCCTCCTTCCCCAGCTTCTCCCCAGCTGTTTCCTTCAGGTCGTAGAGCCCGATCAGGGAGTACATGAAGCCGTTGAGGACGAAGGAGCTGGGGGAGGTGGGGTACTCCTCATACCAGTCGTGCTGGTTCATGAAGACGGCCTTGACCCCGCGCTGCTCCGAGGGCAGCCTGTAGGGCGCCGTGGCGCGCAGGGCGGCGCTGAGGAAGGCGTGCTCCTTGGTCAGCAGGTAGGCCCTCACCAGCGTGGAGATGGCCTGGCCTTGGGCCATGGCCGAGTACCAGCCCGGGTCCAAGGATTTGAAGCCTTCCCCCAGCTTCCTGGTCACCATGATGGGCCAACCTCCCTTCTCATCCTGGTTCCTCACCAGCCAGTCGCTGGCGGCGAAGAAAGCCGCCATGTGGGCGGTGGCCGAGATGGTGACGTTGTCGAGGAAGCCTCTGCCCTTGGCTACCAACCTCACCACCTTCTTGGGCATGATTTTGGTTTGCTTCACGGCCTTGGTGTTGGAGAGGCCGACCCCTTTCCGGAGGTCGGTGACCAGGTCCCTGGTGAGGGTGCTCCAGGTGGTCCTGGGGCCGATGCCGTAGTAGATGTCGCGGTCCTTCAAGGCGATGAGTTGGGTGTTGGAGACGTAGTGCACGGTGAAGAGCTGGTTCTTCTCTGTCGTCTCCAGAACCACGGAAATGCTCCCGTTGGTGACGAATTTGAGGTCAAAAGAAATGATAAAATCTCGGGTGTTGGCAAGCTGCAGAGATACCCCCTCGGTGTTTTCTGGAAAACAAAACCCAAAAAAGCCTCGTTGAGGGGTGAAGCCCTCCTTCCTCCACGAGTATCTAAGCTGGGAAGAGCAACTTCCAGGGATAAAACCTCTGGGCAGGCAGGAGCCAAAAGCTTTCAGGGCAGCCCATCAATAATTCAATCATTCCTCCTGCCCACTCTCACCTCTTATCTAATTAAGGAGAAAAGTCAACCTGTGAGCAAAGGCTGATTCCTCCAGCACCAGGGAGAACTCATTTCCATCCTACATGAACACACTGGAGCATTTCAGCAAGGAGCAGAAGTGCTCAGGGCTCAACTGATGGCTTTATCAGATGCTTCTGGTACCTGATAGTGGAGGAGGGTGAGAGAGGCCAGGGCTGGATGGGGCTTGGAGCAGCCTGGGCTGGTGGGAGGTGTCCCTGCCCATGGCAGGGGGCTTGGAACTGGATGATTCTTAAGGACTTTAAGGTCCCTTCCAACCCAAACCATTCCATGACTCTATAAATATTTCTCCATGCAGCCATCCAGCTATGGGCAGCTCCTCCTGCCCAGCACAGGCTCTTCCCACCACCCAAACTCACCTGTGGCATCTGGTGTTGTGAGGTGCTATTGTATTTTGGCTGAAGCATCACACTTCCCAGCCTCTTAAAGCAAAAAAAGCTTCACTCCTTTTTGAGTTTTGGAGATCAGCACCCGCTCTGGGGAGAAGCACCCCAGAGCTTTTGTTCCCCAATGTTCCACTCCTTGGAAAAAAAATCTAATTAAAAAAACCCTGCTTGCAACTCCTGTCAAGTGAGTTTTATGGTTCCTGGTAAATAACTGCTTGTGTGATAATGAGGGGAATTATAATAGAGGGGGGGAAAAAAAGAAAAAAACAAGTTTTAAGAAGGAGAACTAAAGGCTGCCCATTGTTTGCATTGCTTTAAGCATCCCTAAATCCATTACTTAAGGCCATCTAAGAGGAGTGGATGCACAGGGTGGCCTTTGAGCCCCACACATTACTCTGCCATCAATAAAGGATGAGGAGAGAATACATAACAGATCTCTTAGCCTCTCCTCTCCCTGTATTTATCTACTACAAAGACACAAGAGTGCTGGACCATTTTTTCCCCGGAGACCCAGGCCTGAGGTGCCAACTGAAAATTACTTCATTGTCTTTTTAAGTAATGGACTCATTAATTCTAATGGGTATTGATTGAGGAAAAATACATTACGTCCTTATTCATGAGCCTGTCCCAGCACAAAGGAAACTTTTGCATGAGATAATGAATTTCCCTGCTAAGTATGAAACAGAGCAGGGTCAGTCGAGGAGACAGCAACAAAATGCAACTTGCAGATTATGGGGAGGGAGGAAGCAGAGCCCCTGATCTCCATCTCCTGCACATACCTGCAGGGCAGCTGCTCCCTCCTGCTGCCTTCTTCAAGGCAACTTGGGCTAGCCAGAGCTAAGATGATAAAATTTTGCAAAAAAATAGTTGTGTGCCACTGAAGAGATAGATCCTGGAGAGCTGCACGTGCTGCAGGCTGAAAATAGACCTTATCTATCATCTGCCAACATCTGTTTATCACACATCAGTGCTATTTCCCAGGCTTCACAACTGACTCCATGGGTTTTGTTGTTGCTGGTTTTGCTTCTATTTTGAGACAGGAGCTGAAAGGCTCAGCAAATGTGACCATGGCTTCTCCTGGCCCTCTGTGCACACAACCAGCTGGTTTTTTTAATTTAAACACCATTGAAAAAGCAGTGACAGGGAGAAAAATGAAGAATAAAAGACCCCAGAGGTAGAGAAATGAGATGCCATTCTCAGGTGAGAGCTTAAGGAGGGGGAGTCATGCAGGACAAATGGAAACCCATGAACCCAGCAAGCCAAAGCTCCCTGGTGCCACCTGAGTGCACGGCAGGACACGTGGAGAACAACCCACCTGGAGCCACAAACTGCTTGACATTGGTGAACTTGGCTTTGTCAGACACTGTGGAGAGGGAGCAGCCTTTGGGCACCACCCACTCAGCAGCCCTGCTGGTTTTGTCCTTCTCCTCTGCTGTTTCATAGACCTCGATGTGGGGTGGTCTCTCCGTCAGGTTTTTGCTGTAGTGGCTCAAGCCATACTGGGCAATCTGGATGGGGTAGAAATAGCCTTGAGGTCCCCACTGGGTGGACAAGGGCACACCTGAAAGAGAGGAAGAAAAGGACCATTTTGTCAGCACGTCTTCCAAACCCACTCCCTTGGCTTCTGGCACGTGGGGTTTCTTGGCTGCTTTGAGGAAGGTCCCGCTCAGGGAGCAGACTGCTCCTCTTTACACTGAGATCTGGAACCACTCAGAACTAAACAGATTTAAATGGCAGGGAAGTCTTCACTGTGGTCTTCCATATATCCTCATTTCATTGTTTACTGAAGCATCATACTTTAAAATACATTTAAAATGCCCTGACAGATTTTCCCCCCCCTCCTACCCCGGAGATCCCTCCATCTCCAGCCTGTGTTCCATCTCACACAAGCCCTTTAACACCACATAAATCTTGGCAAATTCAGTGTTTATGTTGTTAGTAGATTTTGCTAAGAGTTATTTGATGCTAAAAGAGCAATTTACCCAGCATCTACAAATCTGCTCCAATTACCCTGGCTCCCCTAAGAGCATTACAAGCACAGGCTGAAGCATTGCCTGCAGGAACCAGCCAGGCTCTCCATGCAAAACCAGCAGAACATGCCCCCATTTTTCTACCCAAAGCTGTCACTTGTCTTCAGAGCTACTGCTCCAGCCCAGCTGCTCCTGGGATTAACCCTCCACACAAAACTCCCTGTCCCAGAAGCTGGCAGCCTTGCAGGAGAGAACATTTTGGTGACTTTTAGATTTCAAAGCCTGTGTGGCCCAAAACAACCCCTTGGAGCATCACCTCTTCAGGGGATTCAAGGAGGATGACAGAGAACATCTCCTGTAGGCTGGGGAGTTGCATTTCACATGCCAAACCCATGGCAGCCTCGTGCCATGTGGGCAAGGGAAACCAACCCACCCCTCCACAAGCAAGGAAGCACCTGAGGCTTCGGGTAGGGATAAACCCAGGATCCTCCTGCAGCCCTGCATTTTTATTTGGAACAAATTCCCAACCTGTAAACCTCTAGCCAAAGTGGGAATATGTCATCGTGACCCTCTTGCAGGAAACCAAGGAGATTTAGTGCTGCAAACCTTTGCATGCACATAGGAAAGAAGATGAAAATAAACAAGTTGGCATTTGCACCGTTTCCCCCCCCCAGGCAATGTCAAGCTCAGAAACCAGTTTGCTGAAATCTGGCACAATGAAAAGCTTACACTGAATGTAAAAAAAGGACACATTTTCATACATATTTTGGTGCTATGTGTTACTAACAAGTATTACTGATGGGGGTGTGATGGCTTACTGCTGCCTCAGGAGAAACTCATCACGGGAAAGATTTAAATACCACATATTATCTCAACTCCTGGAAGCCAGCAGGCTTATTACAGCTCAGGGTTTTCAGTGATGGGTGTATTCACCAAGACTGAAAAATGGAAAAAAAAACAAAAACACAGCTCTAGAAGTATTACTTGAAATTTATACAAGATGACAAGATTAAATTCTCCAGGTCATAGGACACAGCAACACGTTAACCTTGCAGAAAGAGGGAAGGTGAAAACACAACACAAGGGTTCCTTCATCAGGCAGCAAATCTCTAGAGCTGAAATGATGCAAGGCAAAAGCCTAAACTGAGGAGTGTTTTAATATTAAAACCCCTACAAACTGCAGCTATTCCTCTTCTCTGACCTGCTTTGCTGGGTGCCAATAGCTTTACTGCCTTTGCAAAACCCAGGCTCTGGCACCACATTTCATAACAACAGCTCTTAAACCACAGGCTGCAAACCAGCAAGGTTTACAGGTAAATAAACCCGTTACTGAGCATTTAACTCACTGGTCTCTGGAGGTTTAAGCAGGGAGCAGCTACACACAGCACCTCGTGTCCCCATGTCCCCAGCTTGCATGAATCTGTCCTGACCTCCAATTATTCTTCCTGAATTTCAGCTTCTTGCTAGAAAACATCACCAGGACTGCAGAGTCCAGTTGCAAGGGGCACCCCATGCATCTTCCATAGTTCATCCAAAAGCTGGGAAGGCTCTAAGATTCAGGTCCAACCCCTCAAACAAAAGCAGAACCAACAGAACCCACAGAGAATGGATGCGTGGATACCAGGGAGCTTCTGTACCTGTGGGAGTGCCCCAGCTCTCAGAGTCCTGTTTTCCTTCCTTGACAGATGTCACAAGAGTTTAAAAATTAATAAATATGTGAGAGTAACCTAAAACTACCCCAAAGCTGCCATACCCTATGCATTTGTTTATGTGAATCCCCCACAGATAAATCAGCTGTGGTGTCCGTATGACGGGAAGAGCTCGTGTCAACAGAACAGAGCATCACCAGTGCCTGAAACGCATGAAAATTAATGTGTATTATTAAGCAAAAGTTGGTCTTTAATTTAGGAGGGGTCGCAGTGTCACGTTCCATAATGGTTTTATAAAGTCATTAATTTTTTAATATGAAACCTGACAAGAGGTTTCAGCGAGGGAGACGCGGGAAGACCTCGCGCTCTAATTACCAATTGCACGGTTTAGTAGAGGTGCAAATTGGAAGGGTTTCACCATATATTTAATTTTGCCCAGGGCTGCACTGATGGTTGGAGAACCTTTAAACCCTTCAGTTTAAAACCTTGCCTTGGTTTGGCAAGATGAGGCAATGCCCTGTGTGCCAGGAGTGAGGTGACACCAATTCACCAGGACCGCGTGCAGGATCAGCAAGATAACTCATTTTATATTTTAAAATAATTGTGGCAGATATGACAAGTGCCAAAACTTGTGAGCAGCACCCTAGAGATGTGTCCTGGCACCTCCAGAGCTTGCTGTGACCAGTAAAACCAGAGATGCAGGGTGGGAGCTGGGGAAAGTTGGCACGAAGAGGGGACGGTGCACAATTTCTCAGAGGTTTTCTTTTAATCATCAAACCACAGAACAGTTTGGTTTGGAAGGGATCATAAAGATCAGGCAGTTCCAACCCCCCTGCCATGGGCAGGGACACCTCCTGAGATCACTGTGCAGACGGCAGCAGATTTGAAGCAGCACTTCAACCATTAAAACAGAAATCAAATACTTGGCACCAACCTTCAACACCACTTATGCACTTGACTCTGTCTCGAACCTCCACGTTGTAGCCCTCAAAGGACATGAAGACCCCGTCGGGGTGGTAAGGTGCTCTCTGTGTGTATACTTTGGAGTAGCTATGAGAGAATTCAAACCTGTCATAACCATCGTACTGAGCAATTTTCCCATAAACCTCAAAGTATTTCTCTACCCAGCTGAAGGGCAGGAAGACCTCGTTGCCTTCCTTCCTCCCTTTAATGGTGTGCTCGTCATTGATCAGACAGTCAATCTCCTCGTACTTCAGCCCTGGGGCTTTGTTGAAGCCTCCTGCCACGGGAGGAGCCTTCTGCTGCTCCTGGGGAGATGCCTCCTCGCTCTGCTGCCGGGCTGGGTCGCTCTCGGAACCGGCTCCGGATGCTCCTCGGCTGCGGGGGAAGGGAGCAGCTCTGTCAGAGGAGCATCTGTTCCACAGCAGGAAGGTCACCAAGGTGAAGAGAGCACAGATGATGATCAGAGTCTTGTAGTTGACCCGAGCTGCCAGGCAACGCATATTCACACCATACCTGCAAGAGAAGAGAAGGGAGGGGGATTTCAAGCGGCGGTGCTTCGAGGTGGAGAGCTTGGTTCTGCTCCTTCAGCCTGGGGGGAACATCTCCAGGGGCTCATCGTGGGGCTGTCTGGGGGCAACACCTCCAGGGGCTCATCGTGGGGCTGTCTGGGGGCAAGGGGACAGGTTGAAGCACTTAGAAAAGAATTTGGGTTGGGTTCCAGGGGCTCAGCATGGGGGTGTCTGGTGGAAGGGGAGAGGCTGAAGGAATTAGGAAAGAATTTGGGTTCTTCCAGCTCACCCTGCAAAGCAATGAGACCAAAGGCCACGTGCTCAGCACAGCAGTGTCAGGAGTAGGGGACAGGCATCTGAAAGAGATGGGGTTTGGGGTTTGGGTTTGGGTTTGTTTTTCCAGCTCTCCAAAAGCAAAGAGATCCAACACACCAAGTCACCAGTCACCTCCTGGCTGTGACAACAGATTGTTTCACCAAAAGGAGCCAACAAAAAGGGCAGTGGTGGCAGGGACACCACTTCTGAACGGGAAGCTTGGTGCTAATGAGATGCTCAGGAAC
Source organism: Florisuga fusca (assembly GCA_038090715.1). Classification (NCBI taxonomy): domain Eukaryota; kingdom Metazoa; phylum Chordata; class Aves; order Apodiformes; family Trochilidae; genus Florisuga; species Florisuga fusca. The sequence continues at coordinate 1,082,586 of JAAWXA010000037.1, forward strand.
CAGCCAAGAGACTCCCTGGCCTCAGCACACAGGAGGAAGAGAAATCCTCAGCAGAGAATAACCACCCGCCTACCCAGCACCATGAAAAAGGGATTTCCAACACAACAGTTTTACAAGCAAAGCCTGAAGCCTAGAAATATCCCTGGTTCCCAGAGCTGCAATCACTGAGCTACCAACAGGAACACAGATGGCTATTTTTGCCTTTAAAAAACACAAACAGAACACAAAACAAAACAAAACATGCTATAAACATTTCTGAGATGAAAACCCAATATTTGAGGCTGAGCTGGGTTCTTCCTGCACCTCAAATGTGCTTTTAAAACACTAACACACAGGAGGAGGAGGTGGGCTGGCAACAGAGGGTGGCACAGGCAGAGCCCTGGTGGGGACAGTGCCAGTGGCCTCAAACCAGGAGCTTCCAAGAGAAGCCAAGGAGGGACTGGGAAAGTCTGGGATTGCCCCAGGGACAGGACTGGGCAGACTCAGGGGCTCACGTGTCCTCACTGCTTCCCCAGGAGAAGGCAGGATTGCTGTAAAAACCCTCTTTGGGGCTTTTATTTTGTTCTGTTTTTCTGCAAGATAACCCTCTTGCTGCACAAAGTCTCCTCCAACACCACTGGAAAGGAAAAGCACGGAAAGAAATCCCCAAGTTGATGCTGATTTAAGCCCCTTTGCTGAGAAGACCCCAATCCTGCTGAGGAACTGAGGCCTCCAAACAAAAGACACACATCTCTCAGCCACGCAGGATTTGAGATGCACTTCACAAAATCCTGATTAAACAGGAGTTTAATTTGCCTCTCCAGTAAGCCCCTGAGTTAAGTTTTAAACCCTTTGCTTAATTGCAGCCCCATCTGACATCCCTGGGGGCTGCTCAGCAGCCAAAGGGCTCCTGGGGCCCCAGACCTGCCAGGATCTGGGCAGAGCTGCTGGACAAGGTGGCTCCAGATCTGCTGCTGGGCACCACTTGCTCCATGGAGCAATTAAAAGGAGTTTCCCCACGAGTTCCAACCTCCTCCCCCCCCTCCCATCCTTTTTAAAATGGAAATAATCAATTATCTCTCTCCAGTTTTAGGCTCCCATACTGTAAGCACCATCTGGTCATTTAGAACTGGACTTCAAAAGCTAAGTGTCTTATTTGCTGAAAGCTGTTTACTGCAAGCTTTTAGAGAGCATAAATTTATATATACATATAATTGTATTTTTATTGAAACGCCAGCAGAAAAATAAATCCTATTTTCTGCATCAGCAGATAATTTTTAGTGCTGATGCTTTCAGGATGACCTCAACGAATACACTCTGCTCTTTTTTTCTTTTCTTTTCTTTTACACAAAGGGACAATTCACTTTTAAACAGGGAATGACATTTCTGACACACTTCACCTATAAACTCAAAATTAATTAAGCCATCTGGATTACCAGGGGACAGGGAAAGGGGAAACACCATCACCAGGGCTTTTACAACCCCATTACCCCACACCCATTCCCCCATGGCTTTAAAGAGTTGCAAGAAGGTCCTGGCTGTGCCATTTACACAGCTTTTATTTTAGTTGGGTTCTGCTGCCTCGGACAGTAGAGATTTTGGAAAGGTACAAAGGTTTTCCTAAGCTCTTCCTGAAGCTCCAGGGAAGAGCAGGAGATGCTGCAAGGTTGGGTCCAGCCACATCCGCAGCTTCCTGGCAATGCTGCTGAAATATTTAGGTTTTATGAACTATAAATGAACTGAAGAGGACTGGGAAAGAGAACCAGCACATTAAGTCTCACCAGTCACTGAAAAAAAATAAAAAAAATCTAGAAATATCAGTGCAGGAGAGAAGCTTATTATGTGTTAAATGGATAGATGGATTTTCATTCAACTGCGGGGGAAAAAACCCTCAGAATTTCAGCAGCAGAAAAAGGTAATTTAAACCCACAAAGGGACTGTGTAAAATTGGTTTATTCCCTCACTGCTCTTATGAAAAGGATTTCATCATACCATACCTAAAAGATTTAGGGAGTACAACATGGGAAGGTAGTTTTAAGTTATGAAGCAATATATCCCCCGGATCCCCCTTCTCCTCATCCAGCAGGATAACATCCCTCACCTCCCCAAACGCCTCCCACCCCCAGCTGAACTGGGGCTAAAGCTTCTTGGAAGTCTTGCTAAAATTCCTTTCATTCCTGGATGCAATTCCTGGGCTTCAGGAAGGGCTGCAGCAGAGCCATGTGCTGGGATTGACACGGTCCTGGCCTCCAGCTCCATAAATTGATATTTGTTGAGTTTTACACTCTGTATGCTCACATACTTGCTGTACAAATCCTGATATCCATTCTAATTAAACCAGAATGAAATGGCATTTCTCACAGAGTGAAAGACCAGTTCTAAATGTCTCCCCAAGCAGGGAAGCAATTAGAGAAACTTATTTTGTCAATTCAAGTGAGCACCAAGGCTTCTGAGACACTTTTGCATCTGGAGAACAACAGGTTTAAATAAAAATAAAACCCTGCTACTGTGCTGCTTTATTAATGATGCCTGAAAAAAGGACAAACCTTGGTATTCTGTAGCATGAATTCACACCCTGCAGTCCCAGTCGTGTGTCTGAGGATGACAGATTCAGCTCTGCTACTCAGTTCTTACATAAACCCAAGTTATTCGTGTTCTAAAAATACGTATGTCTCTCTCTCCTAGGAAGTCCCTTGCAAGACAGAGCTTTTTGATCTGCAGACCTGTGAATATATTAAAAATAAGGATTTCTCTGAAGTCCAGATATTGCCAAGGTTTCTGTGTGCTTGGCATGGGAACCATCCTGGTGCTTTACTTGTCCTTGCTCAGCTGCAAAGCCGGGAGGCTCCTCTCGTGGACACAACCACAGACTCAGGCCACTTGTAACCCCAGGCAGCAAAGCTGGTGTTCAAGAGTTTAAAAAAAAAAACAGAAAACTATTAAAATGGTGGCATGTGGTCACCCAGGCCACAGGAGTTTGCATAAGGGCTGATGCATTTTACCCAGGTTGGAGGCAAGAATTATTCAAACGCTTTCTCAAGGCTCCCAGAGGTGCCACCTGTGCAGGGTCAGCCTCAGTGCTGACAATTTGGTTTTTTTTTCTTTTAATAAACCAGTGATTCCCCCACCACCAGGCTGGACTGGCAGCACTGTCACCTGCTCCAGCACTCTGCAGAGTTTAAAACTCTGGAGAATTCAACACGTGAAGCAAAATTCCAGAGTTCTGGAAGCAGCCAACTGGGAAGGGCAAGGAGCAGGATGTGGTGCTGAGCTGGGCTCAAGAAACTGCATCCCAAATTGGAAGTCCCCCCCATGAACAGGTTGGTTGGCAGCAACTTCAAGCACTGGCATTTAAATTCTCTGCATTTAAACAGCCACCAGAAAGAGGCTGCCCCTGGGTCTCCCATGGCTCTGAATGGTCTGGCAGACCAGCCTGGGGTTTGCTTGGAAGGAAAAAAGTCAGTGTTTTTACTTAAGACCAGGGATTTCTGCTGAATAGTGATAAGCCACCTATTTACTTTGAAGCCCCTAAGCCAGACTAAGCTCTCTGGTACAGAGTAAATAAAGCAACCCAGCCCCTGAGCAGTGAGTGCCAATCTGAGACACGGTACGTTCAATATTGGGAGAAAAGATACAAAATGAGGCAACAAGTCTGGAACTTCAGTACACAACCAGACCTGAAAGTTATCCTCAGTTATGCACAAACCTCAGGGAGTTTTTTCCCCCCCTTTTTCTATCACACACAGCAAAACCCTGCTGAGGTGATGACATTGTCCAACACAAACCCCAGAGAACTCGGGAATTGTTTTCAAGAACGGTGGAAAATTCCATCTGATAAGCAGAAGGACATCAAGATTTCAGATCCCCTGCCAAGATCTGCCTTAAAATGGGATGTTTGTGCCTCAGGAGCTTCCTGACAGCTCCCCACTCCCCACACCATGCTTTCCCTGCCTCCTCTCCCTGCTCCTTGGGCACACTTCCACCTCCTGCTCCGCTCTGCCTCCTCTTCCCCTCTCCCCATCCACACCAACCCCAGGGCCTGGAGGTTTCCCCCACTGAGGAAAAACCATTCCAAAGGTTCTGGCAACAGGTACAGTCCAGCAGCACACTAACCTGGGTGAGCAGGCTGCAGCAGATGAGCCTTGGTGCTGAGATGTCACTGAAAGCTGGGCTGCAGGCAGCACTTCCACACCCAGCACTGGCACAGCCTCCTGGGGTTTTGGGGTTGGTTTTTTTTTTTTCCTTAAGTGCAGGGAAATCACAAGACTGTACAAACAAATGAACGTGCCTGCCACAACTGCCTTTAGATTACCAACCCCTCCACTGGCTCTTTAGCACAGATTTAGTGTCTAATCCTCACTGCTTCCAGTCCTCCATCTGTGGGTGATTAGACAGAGAGGATCTCAAATAAAAAGTGAAGAAGGCACATCCAGCAGCTCATCCCACACTTCTCCAGTCCAATTAGAACCTAATACAGTTTTATTTGTTTCAGCACATCTATTATTAACCACCAGCCCAGCCTGTGGCTGTAGGATAGTTAATTCCAAAAGCCAAAGTGCTTTTCTACAGATCCTGATGTTATCATTTCATACTGGAAACTGAGATTTGCATCTCATTTCAGCACCAGGCACATTCCCAGCTGGTATCCACGCAGCTGCAGGATTTGCAAGGTTTTCAAACAGTTTTAGCTGCTGCCTTGAGACACACAGGAGTGACTGCACCCCATCCTCACCTTGTTCCCCCACGGGAGAGCTCTCTTCCCAGAGACAGACATTTCTCAGCTTGCAAGTCAGAATTTTGCTAGAGCAAACCACTTCCAGGGCAGGAGCTTAGTGACTCACAGGCCTCTGACGTTTTTATGCTCTAAAATTATTGGGAAAAGGTGGTAAGAATGGGAAGATAATATTGTAAAATGGGAAAAAACTCACACGTTGCATTGCAGTGACGTGGAGAAGAAGCTTCAAGACTTCTCAAGGCCCTGGGTAGCTTGGTCTAAGCCCTGCTTTCAACAGGAGGTGGGGCTAGATGATCTCCAGATGTCCCCTGCAACCTTGGTGTGTCTGAAGCCACAGGAGGACACCCAAGTCACAGGCAGTCAGCAGAGCACACGGGATCTGGTGATGCTGGTCTCCTTCCTCACCTCCTGCATAAGCTGCAGACTTTGAAAATCATTCATCAGCCTGGAGCAGGTGAAAAATAATCCAGTATAGCTAAACTTGACAGGAAAAAAATACTTTTTCTGAGCTGCTCAGGAGGGTGCCCCCTTGCCCTGCACTTTACCTGTGTTTCTGTGCACAACTCCTCAGCTCTGAGGCACCACAGACCTTTGTGCCTTTGTTTCTCCAGGGAATCTCATGCAGAACATCACTGCAGGACTCTGAAGACACAGCTACTTGAGTGTCACACTTTTTATGCCATATCAGGGAAAGGAGGTAGCAGGGCCTGCTGCTGCTGCTGTAATTATGAGCCCATTTATTGTGCAGCCTAATAAATCTACTTGCTCTCCAGATGGATTAAGCTATTAAACCCCTCACTAATGGCACAAACAATAACTCCAAAATCTAGCTCCTGCTCACGGAGGCATCACGCTGCCTCCTTCCAAGCTATCAAGTCTTATATTGTTACCATGCAGATTAATGAAGCAAAATAAAGGAACTGTTTCATCAGTCTCCCTTGTATTTAAGCTCTCAAAGCCATGCTTGAACAAGCCTCAAGACATTACAGCATTAAGGGCTGTAACAAGACTCTCAAGAGGAGCCTGGCAGCATTATCCCCAGGAGCAAGGCAGAAGCAGAGAGCCCAAGGGCACTGCTGGTTTTCCAGCACCTCCATCCCTGTCTGAGCAGTGCTCACTTCCTAGGGCTGGGACTGACCCCTCCTGGCTGCTGCTGCTCCCACTTCCAGCCCAAATGGCTTTTGAATCAGCTATCCCTACCTGAGAGCACGTCCAGCCACCCAGGGAGTGCCAGCAGGGAAGGGGAGTGGGGTGGCACCCGTGGCCATCACTGGGGTGCCCTGGGGACAGGGGGGGTGAGGAGCTCCCACCACACCATCCCAGCCAGCAGCTGAGCTTCAGCAGCTTTAGGCAGCAACTAAACTGCTTGTTCTGCTCCAGCAGCACCCCTGGGAGCCAGGGGGAATAACAACTGCACCCACCAGGCTGTTTAACTTCCAGGTCTGTGCTGGGATGCCACTGCCAGAGCTGCTGCTCCTCCTGCTCAGCAACACGTTCTCACCTCCTCAGAACAATGCAAATCATCATTCCAACTCTTCCTCTTCATAAAATAAAAATGCAGCAACACACCAAAGAGGGGAAGCCCCCTGGGCCTTTTTCTGGACAGTGCTGCTTGGTGAGCTGTGATGAGGGCACTGACAGGGAAGGTCTCAGGGTGGATTAAATCATCCCAAGCAAACCAAACCCAAACTGTCCTGGGATTTTGTGCTTTGTGGCCACAGATCCATCATCTGCTCCATCCCACCTGGCTGGCAAGAGCAAACAGCTGGATGGGTGTGAGCATCATCTGGATCATTAGGAACTTCTCCTCATCAGCACAGCCTTGGAGAGGATAAAGCAGACTTCACATCCAGAAAATAAGAGGGAGGACACTTCCTTCCTCACTTTCCCTCTCCCAAAACTCCCGTCCCCCCTCCTGGCAGCAGCTGGTGTGTCCTGGGGAACTGGGAACCCAGGGGGTGATCCTTCAGCCCCCCAGCCAGGAGGGATGGGGCAGGGGGGGAGGACAAGGCAGCTGGGACACCCAGCATCCATCCCATCTCCTCAAATCCTCAGCTGCAATGAGTACAAGTGAGCCAAAAGGTTCCCAGGAGTGCAATTTTACCAGTTATTTACATTAATAAGACACACGCTCCCAACTCAGTAAAATAACCTCATTTCACATCATTTTTGTCCTTAAAAGCAGCCAGCCCCAGCCCTGCAGCCTCAATATAGGTCACATTTAATCATCAGCCCTGGCAACTGCTACATTACCACGTCAGCTCCTCTTTCTTACTGACTTATTAAGCAAGAGAAGCCTTTCATACTGATGATGGAGAGCATCAAAAATTTGAAATGAACCTAAATCCCCCTCCCAGCCCTGCTCTGGCAGCAGCTCCCTCCCGTGCTGAGCAGCCCCATGCTTTGCACTCCAACTGTTTGCCTTTCCCAAAATGTTCAGCACTGGAGCTCAGAAGTTATTTCTGTCCTCGAGTGGCTTCCACTGCTGTGTGGAATGAGGGTGCTGGAGAAGATTTCTCAGCTACAATTTACAGCTGGGCTCCTCACAACACACCAGACCCCCCAGACCCCCACCCACCAGCTCTGTTACACTAATAATTGTGAAAATCTGGTCATGGAGGAAGTACACATGGGGGGTTGGCTGATTTATACCCCAGCTTTGCTGATAGGACATTTTACTGCTGGTTAAATCATGATGAAGCTTCACCACCTTACAGGTGGGAAGGGGTTTTGTGCTCAAGTCGAGGGACACCCAAATGACAAAAATAAGATAAAAAACAGTGACATGGCTTTCTAAATAGATGGGTGTTACCCAGACAGGTACTGGACAGATGTCCTGGTGTATGTGCCATGGGGACAGAGGGGACAGGAGCCACTGCAGCCCTGTGGGAAACTCATCTGGGCTTCTGCTGGAGGCCAGCACAGGAGCTGGATGCCTGTAATGCAGGGACTGATCCAGTACAGCAGTAATTTCAATTTTAATCATGCCACTGGAGGGAGGATAAGCCACATAACTCATGGTCTGTTTAGCCTTAAGAAGTCAGAACATATCTACTTTGGAAATCCCTTCCTGCAGCTCGATGTTGTGCACGTACATCCTTCAGGCTGGTAAGGCAGAAAAAATAAAAAAGACCCACCAGAATTTTCCTTTCCTGCCTCCCCCTTCATGGCGTGGTGCACAGCTATCAAACCTCCACCCCTGGAGCAAAGTTTTGGAGGGTCTTTGAAGAGAGAAAAACCCCACACCTTCTTCTCAAATCACAGACACAGGATCCCACCCTAATTCTAGGCTGGATTTAGGAATTACACAAAAAGCCCCACTGTGGTTAATCAAACCAAAAAGCTGTCTCTCCTTTCCTCCAGCCCCATACCATCACCTGCATTGTGGGAAATCATCCTCATCTCTTACTTGCTCACCTGTCTCTGTTCCAAACACACCTCAGATGAACTCAAATGCAGCTTTATTCCCCTCATTTTTTGTTAACTAGGACATCAAGCCCCCTCCTCCCACCAGCCCCCAGCTGCTGCTGATCCCGCACAGGGATCCATTTTCCTGGGGAATTCATGCAAAGTGAACACACAACCTAGGATCAAGATGAGATTTTTCCATCTCACTCACTGCCCAGACCAGCAATAAGTTTCCTTGGTGCCATTTTCCCCTCCAGGACTCCCCCCTGATGATTTACATCCCCTTGGTTTTCCTCCTGCCTGACCCATCACCTGCCTTGTGGGGGGAAAGAGGGAGCAGAGTTTGCTTTCCCAAAGGGGTTTCATGGCCAGCAACAGAGCTGCAGGCACTCCTGCTGCCAGCTCTTGTCAACACCAAGAACTGGAGAGAAAGTGTGCTCAGAATTACAGCTTGGGGCAGCTGGCAAGTGTTTGGTGTGCCTGGGTGCACACAGCCTGCAGCTAAAACCAGGAGAACCCCTCCTGTGGCACTGCCACGATTCAAAGGAGAGGGCAGGAGACCATGGGGAGCACACACCTCACCCTAAAACCAACCTGGTGCCTGCCAAGGAGATGGACTTTGCAGTCCAACACCTTGAGAAGAGCAGAGTCTTGCTTGGCAGTCGCTCCATGGGATTCCTGCAGCTTTCCAGCCTCTCCCTGCCAGTCGGTGCTGGGAACCCCAGCAGCACTGCAGGAGCTGTGTCCCAGCAGCAAATGCACCCCCAGTTCCCCCATGCACTGCTTCTGAGGGCTCCCCTGAGAGCTCAAACCCACGTGGAGCCCCAGAGTTGTGGTTTGCTGGTGTTGAGAGCTCCCGCCTGCCAGAACCCGCTCAGAACCCCAACTGAAGGTCCAGTCCCCGGGTGCAAAAAAGCAGAGGGGAGGGAAGTGACACTGCTCACAGCAGAGAAACAAATAACATTTCGGTTAAGTTAGAGAAAGTGGCATAAAATGCCTCTTTTTTCTTGCTTAGCACTCTGGAGAGCTGGCTCTGCAGGCAGGAGGTACTGGTGGGAGGTACCCAGGGGCAGGATTAAAGGATTCAGAGAAATTTTGCTGCTTTATCAACGAAATATTTCTAAAGACAATGACCCACACAACAATAAGCAATGCCACTTCATTAAAGGAATGTTTCCAGGAAGTTTTCAAGCTTTGATTATAATTGATAATTAAAAAAAAAAACCCAAACAACACCAACAACACAACTGAAAATACTCCTCCTGGGGATTATGAGCACTGGCTGGACCTCACTGATGACAAACACAAGCTGAGCAGCAGAAAGCATCAAGTTTTCCCTAAATGTTGGTTTGAACAACAAAGAGAGAGGGCAGAGACCACCAGGGTGACCACCTTGGGGTTTTCCAGCCTGGCTGAGACACAGGAGCTGCACAATCCCACCCGGATGGGCACCAGGATGAGCACGATGCTGGAATACAGCACTGCCCTGCACAGCCCCAGGGCCACATCCCCATATTCCTGAGGATTCCTACAAGGAAACACACACACCAGGAAAGGCTCTCCAGGGGCAGAGGGTGGAGACTGGAGCAAGCAGCCTGGGGGTTCCCATCCTGTGGCTATTCCTGGGGGGTGCTCCTGCCTTTCCTTCCCCTCATCCCGCACACCACGGGACTGGCACTGCATCCCCCAAATAACAGAGTTTATGTTTAGACTCTGGCATTAACCCTGGCAAACGTGTCTGGAAACCTTCTGTTTCTAGATAATTTATTTTTTTTCCTCATGTCCAGCCCCTCAGAGGCAGCAGTGCTGGGGAGACCAAGATAATGTACAAACCCTGACTGTGATAACTCCCCACAAAGGCTGAGCCAGTGTCTGCATCAGGCACAACAGTAACTTTAATTCTGCCTTTTTCTTTGTTTTTTTTCTTTTAACACAGCCCACGAAGGGCTATAGACCCTTAATAAGGCACAGGATAGAGCTAACCCTTTCATTTTACCTTTTTTTCATCCTAATTTTCAGCTCTTTAGAAGAGCTGATGAAAAAGGAGGGCAGAGTAAAATTAGAAGCAATATAAAAACATGCTGAAAGCTCCTTGACAGCAAACTGCTTTGGCCATGAATTATTCTGTATGGCTGTGACAGTGAATTATTTATTTTTAAGTACAGGATGTGATTACTATTTTACATCCAGTAGACTGAGAGAGAGAAAATTACCAGTGAAAGGAAAGGTCAGAACGACTGCTGAGAAGAGATAAAACATTTTAAGAGAAGATTTCTCTCCTCAGCAAGAGACACAGGTCAGGGAAATGCATGGGGAGAGATGGAATATTTTTGTTCCCAGTTCCTCTGCTCTCCTGATTTTTGAGATTCCTTCAGTTCTTTGCTTCCAACAGAACTGGGCTGCACACCTCCAGCTGCCCAACACGCAGCCTGACACAGCTTTAAAATTCTAGCAAACAAAATATAACTTGAAGCTGAGCAGTCAAACAGCTTTTCTGTGTCAGGAGGAGAAGTGCCAAGCCTGCAGACTTCCTCCTCAGAGCCCCAAGGGAGCATCAGGGCTGGAAGGGCAGCAGGACCCCGGGGGATCACCCTCTACCTTTCTATTCTCCAGCTCTGCTTGGAAAGGCCACGTCCAGGCTGGGATAGTTTTGCCAGTGGGAACAAACAAGAGACCTCCTTCTTAAAGGCAGCAGGAAATAGCAGACATTAAAACTCTACTGGAGTGCCAAATTCTTCATTTCTGTGAGGTTTTTTTAGTGCCTAGCCTGCTAGAAAAATAAATTCCCATTTTTCCAAGCGTTCTCCCCCCACATCCATGCTCCTGGTCCCACTCCAGGACACAGGATTCAGGGAGCAGCAGCAGGGACAGACCCACAGCACCATTTTATCAAGGTGTGTTCCCCAGCACCCTCTAGACACCCCCTTCCCTGCTCCTTTGCTTGGATATCAAATGCAGTTGATACAAACCAACAATTTAAAAAAAAAAATAAAAAGAATATTCATGTCATTTCCTGGAGCAGTTCAGTTAATTTCATCCCAAGTTTAAGTGGTTTGTCCTTAGGAGAGGCAGCCTTACAGAAGTGTGTCCAGGCATCCCCTAGAGCAGCTCTTTTTTCCATGTCATTCAGCAGGAAGGAGTTGTTAATTGTATTGAAATAAGAAAAAAAAACAATATTTCACTGTGCATTACAACACTTAGAAACAGTTAATGGAGGATAGATGGTACAGTAATGGCTCTATTCAGTTTGTCTAACAGCTTAAATGGAAGCTTGTAAAGTTTCTTTTTGTACTGTGGTTAAAAAAAAAAAAAAAAAAAAAAAGAAAAAAAAAGAAAAAAGACAGTGAGCAAGCAGCCCCGAGTGGTATTTCCTTGTGGTCTGTCCCTGGACACCAAGTTCTCCTGCCATGTATGCCCTCTGCCTGTTCCTGAGTCCTGGGGGAGGAGATCCCAGGATGATTTTCCTCCCTCCTGGGAATCAGGAGAGGGACCACTCCACTGGGATGAGGCAGCTCTGGGTTTTGCTCTCTCAGGAGCCTCAGTGACTCCAAACTCACAACAGATTTCAGAAGATGAGGCCTGTGTGACTCCCACTGGGACAGAAAAGGCTTTTGATGAAGTTCCTGTGCAGGAGGCAGCTCTGTGCCTGCCTGCAAAATCCTTGGCTTGTTGGGAAGGAGGAGCATCACCCCAGAGCCCTTGGCTCTGTGAAGAACTGTAGTGAGGGCTGGAGCAGTGAAATCACAGCCAGAAAAACAGTTCCCACACCCCCAGAAACCATAAACTGACACAAATATCCCAAGTCCACACATACCTGTTGTAACTGAGCCTCCTCCCCCCTCACCAGGGGACCTGGGATGTCTCTTGGCTGCAGTTTATGTTCAAGAAAGAAAAGAGTTTACACAGAGACAATGCTCAGCTGCAAATGGGGGTTTCAAGCCAATCTTCACCCAGGGGGAGTCTTTCATGGCCCTCTTTGGCTCCACCTCTCCAGCTAGGTTTTAGCTGTTCTTCCTCTTGCAATACACCAAATGATCATCATCTCCTAACAGGATACTCACTGCTCTGTAAGAAGTGGCACTTGGATTTCTCCAGCCTCTAAATACTGAACTACCCACAGAACAGCAAGCTGCAACCTAAACTTGTTCCTCTAGACAAACATCTTCCTGCTTTTCTGCTTGAAATCAGTCTCAGGAAAAAAAAAAAAAACCAAAACAAACCACAACTCAGTGTCAGCCCCAGTGTTGAGCAACATCATTAAACAAAAGACAGAGATGACAGAGATTCAGGTGTTTCTAGAAGAATAAGTGGCAGCAGAATAACCCCAGTCCTAACAAGCACAGACTGAGCTGGGTTTGCAGCTACATGATGGGTTCTGTTTCCTCCACGGGCTCTTAGTTTGATTGGATTAACTTGAGCTGCAGACCCCCCAGCAACACTCCCACTTGGATTTCCACATTAAAAAAAAATAATAATAATGTGGAGTGGGGCTTTTGGAGCTGGTGTTCAGCTGGAATTGTGTGATTTAATACCTTCAGTGCTACCAGGAGAGACTCAACAGGCATCAGGCAGAGGCTGGTGTGCTCAGGGATGCTGTCATGTCCCTACAGCAACCACCTTTAAAACATTTCAGCACAGAAGCAGCTGCTGTCAATACATTTTCCTCACTCACTTTCCTCCCTAAATTCTTCTGAGCAGCCCAGATCAGCTGAGCTCAGGACCTGGCTGTCACACTTGGACATCAGGATTGGGTTTTGTGTCCCTCCAACCCCTTGCACCTCTCACACTCTCACCCCCCAGCACCACAGGATGGGGAACCTGGCACTGAATCTTCCTAAAATACAAAATGTTTTTTAGAAATGAGCAATGTGGGGAAAAAAACTGCTCTCTCCTTCAGCCAAAAAACCCCCTTCCAGTGGGAGCAGGCTCATGCTCAGCCATGCTCTGCCCTTTTCCCTGGCAAGCAGGCAGTTTGTTTCAGGAGCAGCTGCAGTACAGAACAAACCCTCCAGGAAATCAGCAAGTTTTCATCTTTGACTCTTCACTTCCATTTATTGCAGACTTTTTATTGGCTCACAACTTGCTGGGCAAGTCAATCAAGACACTGTGGCATCCTGGTGATGTGGCTAAGGGAACAGAGCAGCCTCACCACCCCAGCCTGCAGATGTGCCCAACTCCAGCACAGCAGCTTTGCTGCCTTTCCTCTGCACAGCCCCCCTAGCCTGAAACATTGCCCTTCTGCTCCCTTCTTGCACCTTCCTTTACACAAATTAACCCAGAGCTGCTGCAGACTAAGTTCTCCCTGCTGCTGGGGCAGAAGAGCTCAATTAAAATGCTTTGAGCAGCCCCATTTCAAGCAGCAAAGATGCATTCAGCATCCTCAGAGGATGGGGATGTCTGGAAGGAAGCTGCACAATGTAAATCCTCAGAATCCCAGGATTTACCTACAAATTCCTATAGAATTTCATTTATGAAAAAAAAAAATGTTTTCCCGCAAAAAGAGGCCCCGATTGCCTCTGTCTCCTCCAGCCCTCCAGGTGAGAGGGAGTGATTTGTGACAGACATGTGGCTTTTGATCACTTCCCTGAGACAGAGCCTAATGGACCATAAACTACCAACCCACCCCATGACAATGAATAATGAATATGTATTCATACAAACACAGACAGAATGCATTGGGACAGCAAGAGAACCAGCAGGGAAACATCTTCTTTTCCATGAAACCATCCCCACTTGATGCATCCCTTCCCACTGCTAAAAAACCCTCAAGTTTTTGTGGTTTACCTGGTTTGGCTTTTTTTCCCCCCCAACAGGAGTGCTGCTCTGCAGAAGCAGGAGTTGATTTTTCTGTTTTAAATAAACTGCTGGGAAAAGATCCACGAACCCCTTGCAGAAGCAGGCAGCTCTGCCACCACGAGCTTCAGGGCAAGAAAAATTTCAGACTACCAAGGAACACAACAGGAAGAATGAAATCTGGGGAGAAGCAAAGCAGCTTTAAGAACAGCCAAAAAAATTAAGGGAGGTCCAAGAGAAGTCAGAATTCTCCATAATGAAGCACCTGCAAAACCACCAGCAATGCAAAAATTCCTCCTTGCAAGCAAAAAGCCCAAACCAGTTCCCAGGCATTCTGAAAATGAACCTAATCCCTGTGTTTAACACCAGATCAGACCTTCCCCCTGTGCCCTCCAGCCACTGAGCTCTCTGTGACTAAACTGGAGCTTTCTTTTCCCAAAGAAAAATGGGAATTTTTTCCAATGGCAAAAAGTGTTTTCTCAAGCCACTGGGGCAGCAGCTTAAAACCCACACAGAGGATGTTGTCCACAGCAAAACCACAAGTTACAAGTACTTAAACTGAGCAGAAAATACTGATGGGAAGGTTAAACCAGTTAAACCACCACTGAATTCTCTCCACACCATCTGCTTTAAACCATGAAATATGCAACTCATTGATAGAGGAAGCAAGGAAGAAGAGGAGATGAGTAAATTAAATATTATCTCCTGATCTGAAATACTTCTATTAAATTTCCTGGGTGATCCTTTCTCATTAAAGCAAAAAAAGAGCACAATTTGCAGCAGCAGTTCCTGAAGTGCTCATCTAACCACACACTGCACTATTTTTACCTGATTTTATATTATATAAAAACACCTGCTTTTGCAAATTTCAGAAGAAAAATTCAGTGTTTCCAGTTTTAAAGTGGCAGTAGAATAATTAACTATCATGGTTCAACCCTCTGGTGAGAGGGTTTTAGGTTAACTCCTGCTGATTCACACCAAAGGACTTGCAGGATTTGCTGCATCCCAAAGCAGCAAAAACTGGAGATGCTGAAGTCACCAGAAGACACCCTGGAGACCAGGAGTTCAGAGATTCAATTTGAAGTGTTTTCAGATTTCAGAGATTCATTCTGATTGGAAAAGACCTTTAACATCAAGTCCAATCATTAACACCACTTGAATGGCTTTGCCTCTCTGGAGGAAGAGCTTTTGCCAAAACAAAAATATCATCACTAAAAATACAAGAAAACATCATTCTTGAACCTCAGTTAAATATATTCAGAATGAAGGCTTCAGCATTCAAAAAGCTTAAGGAAACCCCCACTTGATGAAAATCACTCATAAAGTTCCCTCTTAGAGAGGTCATGAATGGCTTCATCATTCAGACCCTCAGCTCCATTCCAAAAAGAGGAAATTCAGGTGAGAGTTCTCAGAAACAGCATGAGCTGACCTCAAAACCTTTCCTCTCCCCTGAAAGTAAAAAAAAAAGAAGGAAAACTTCAATTTTTGGGAGGAGATTGGGCACAGTGAAAGCTCCAGCTCATCCCAGCTCCCTGCTGGCCAAGGTGGAAGAGGATGAACAACACCAGAAACCCTGACAGAACCACCAGCAGAGCTTTATCAAGCTACATGCAAACAAAAGGACTGCTTCATAGACAAGTTATGTCTATGCTACAATGAGGTCATCAATCTAATGAAAATATATCAAGAAAAGTGTGGGGAGTGACAGCAATACCACACCTCATCATTCATCTTCCCCAGCCCCCAGGCAGAGAGCTGTTAGGAGGAAGACACTTTAATCCCCACAGATGGAACTCATCACAGCCCTGCAAAACTGCTTTATTAGCAACACACTTCAAAGCATTATCTGAAATTTTCCTAACACGTGATTCAGGATGCATTTCACATTTATTGTGGCTTTATTGCTGCATCTTAGCTCCTTCAAAGAGTTGGTCCTGTTCATGATAGGGCTGAGCAGGGGAGCACTGCAAGCATGAATTACTCACAAGTGGTTTGGGGGTTGGTTTTTTCTTTTTTCTTTTTCTTTTTTTTTTTTTTTTTTTTTTTTAAATGGGGAGATTTTCTTTTCAGCAACTGGCAATGGCACTGCCAACAAAACCCTGCAAACCTGCAAAGCTCCAGTGAGCAATTCAGCCCCAACAATCCTCCCGCTGACGCCACCCAACGCACTCAGCAACGTGCACTGCAGCAAGAGCCTGCAAAGGCAGGCAGGATAGAGTGCTTCACAGGGCTTCTCTGCTGGCAGCTCCACTGAAAATCGGAATAAAAAGAACTTTTGAAGTCAACATTTGAAGCAGAAACATAAGCATTCAGCATTTCTGCTCTGGGCGGCTCCGTCCTGCGCAGTACAAGCACCGATTAGTGATGCACACAGAGGGGCTCTGACTTCTCTCCTAGCACTGCTGAGAATTTTTTAGAAAAGATGGTGCCTGGAAGATGGCAAAACCATCAGCACACAGCACTAAAACCCCGGGTGGGTTCCTGGTATTTCATCAGAGAAGACATCCACACAGCCTTCCCCCAGCCCCAGGGCTGCGGTGCCACCACACCAAATTGTTGGTCCAAAATCTGTTGTCCAGGCCCATCCAGACATGCAAGGAGATGACCTCCACCAACCCAGGTTACTGCAGCCCAACGAGCTGGCTCCAAAAGTTGTTTCCATGTGAGCTGGAGCTAGCACTGTGCTATGGGAAAGGCACTTGCAAGGGTTAATGTTGGATTATCCAAGGTGGAGGTGAAGGCAAAGCTTGTGAGCACAGGGTACAGAATGCCAGGAGCAAAAAAAAAAAAACAACCCAAAAAACCAGCAGTGAAACAGCAATGTCTTGGTCAAAACCCAGCAAGCACTTAAATCTCCCCCTCCACAGCAGTATTAAAGCTAAGTATTGTACATGGGGCAGTGTAATTGCAACACAGTCCACGGAATTAGTTGGGACTAATGGGAAGCTCATGATGCAACAAACACACTGAAACACTCTGCACCCAGATTCCTCCTCATTCTGCTCTCCTGATGAATTTAAGGAGCCAAAAAAGACAAGGCAGATGGATTTTGCCCCCCTTCCCTGATACCAGTGTCAGGAGCCACTGGGTCTTCAACAATTTTAGGGCAGTTCAACATCTTCTCTGGTTTTGTTTTACTTGCCAGACACCTGCCCAGCTTCTCAGTGGTTTTGAGCTTGTTTTTTATCCACCAGGAATATGCTCTGGGCTGACAAACAAGTGGTTTAACTCACATTTAGTGCCTTATTTCAAGCAGGTACAAATTAACTCAGCCACCTTTTTGCCATCTGCTTGGAGAAACAAATTCCCCCATCAGGGTAATAAAATATGGGGATGTGACATTTCCAAGGCAGCCACAGGAAAGCCTGCCTGGACACAGCCCATCTCACCTCCATGGGGAAACAGCACAAAATACACCCCAAGCTTGGGGAAATTCCCAAAGAGAAGCTGGTCCAGTGACCAGCCTGGCTCCAACCATCCCCTTCCACCCATCCCTGAAGCATCCCAGGAGCTGGGAGGGGGCCCCACAGAAGCACCAGCACTGGGATTTGGTTTCAGGACCAAAACACCCCCTCTGTTTGATGGGAGTTCAGCAGAGCCTTTGAAATGACAGGTTTTGAGCTGCTGCTGGTTGAGGGTTTAATGAAGCCTCAATTAACACAAAGCAGAAATAGCACATGAAAAGGTTAAAGCTCCTCTGCAGCCTGAAGGCCACTCGTGTTTCTCCAAGGGTCTGAGAGATCTTAAACTTCAGTAGGTGCCCTAGAGATCCACAGACTCTGTAATTGAGAATATACAATAGGTGAAGCACCCTCAAAAGACTTCATCCCAACTCTCACAGCCAAACAGCCACCCCTGAAGCACAAGCAGAACAAGAGACCACCACAGAAGTGTTACAGAAAGAGCTAATTGGGCAAGCAGCTCCAGAAAGATTAATTAAAGCCATCAACATGGAGGAGAAAACTTGACAGAAGGGCATCAGCCTGCAGAAATCATCTGGAACACCCTGGCTGGAAGGGCAACACTGACCTGGAGGTGCTGCACAGGGGAGAGACTGATGCAGGAGTCCAGGACAGGACCTGGTCTCCCTGGCAGCATCACCAGGAGGATGCAGGCAGAGCTGCTCCTGCCCACAGCAACCTGGCACTGGGGCAGGGGATGAGTGATCAGGCAGGCAAAACATTCTGCTGCCACCAACAATGGGAAAGTTCCTTCCAGGAGTTGTACCCACACACCCCCACACCTCCCCTTGCCAGGAACAGAGAATTCTCATGAAGCTTCTGTCCAACAGCTGCTCAACAGTCAAGCAGAAAAATACAATTAATACTGATCTGTTTTCTTCTGGATGCCACAGGCTCCCTTCTTCCTGTAGAACTGCAATGCATTCTCCTCTTTATTCTCTTCCAACCCCACTGATAACCCTGTCAATTCTTTTCTTGCTCCTGCAGGGCAGACAGAGCCCCAGCCAGGGTCATGGCAAGGTGCTAGAACACAGACCCTGGCTCCAGAAAGCTTCCCAGTCCTGCTCTGTCAAAACATCCTCTTAGTGCAGATGCTAAAATGCTCCCTGGTTGTTTAAAATTAACTGCTCAGCCTGTGTCAATAGCTTCTCCTCTGCTCTTCCCCCTGGCAGATTAATCATTAGTCCACCCAGACCTTCCCCTTCACCATATTAACTGATTCAATGTCCTTTAAAACACATTTAATACAGCAATATACCAAACTTCAAAACCTGAATAATTCATGAAGACAAAAAAAAAAGTCTCCACGAAGGCAGGAAATTTAGCAAACACCATTCTTTTCATCTACCACCCTCCACAGTATTTTTTTAAACCAGCAGTGAACTTGGGGGGCAGTTAGTATCCAAAACAGTTGTCACAAAGCAAAATAATTTTTAGCATCCCCTTCAAACCACTGTTTCATGCCATCCATCACTTGCAGGAAAACCCAATCAAGACAGGAGCCTATGAATAGCTCTGCTTTTCCTCCAGGATTCAATCTCAACTGTTTCTAAATATGTAGAGTGCCTACATTAACACATTAAAGCTCAGTCGATTGCCATCCTGCTGCTTCATTTCATCTGTCCCTCACAATTCAGATCCTCAGCTACTCTCATCCTAAAGAAAATAAATAAATAATAATTTAAAAAAAAAAATCACTCTACTTTAAACATAAAGCCTGATGATGCTCAGATAAGCAGATTGCTAAGCAGGTTTAAGAGGATATCTATTTAAAACCTGGCAGCAAAACTTCATTCCCCTACTAAACAGGAGGATTCTCTCAGGTTCTATCACCTCAATGTTAATAAAAAGCATATTCCATCATCAGTTAAGCCTGAAGAAGCCTGGGAAGGATGATGAGTTTGACAAGTCAAACAATTCAGGAGCAGGCTTGGAGAAGAGAGCTGGTGCTAGGAGCGAACGTCTGAAGCAACTGATAAAAAAAAACCACCACAACAACAACCAGAAAGGCACCACAAGGGATTTGGTGTGTTTGTTTTTGACTCCAGCTGCACAAAGCAGAGGAAGGCAGAGTGCAGCACCACAAAATGGATGCTTTTTTGCAAACACCACCTTCATTTCCAAACAGGTTCCTCCGTCCGGTGAAAAAAAAATTCATTTCCTCCCTCCCAGGGCAGGTTTGAATTGCTGGCACAGCTGCTCCCTCCTGCTCTGCTCCAAAGTCAGGGGAGGATTTGAAACATTCTGTGCCCCAGACAGTCCTGCTGCACAAAGTAATTGGAAATGACAGCTCACAGACACCAGTGCAGGCTTGACATTTGTACCTCCAGTTCGGAAACAAACCTCGGCAAGCTCACAGGAGCACTCACCCCAAGCTGAACAAATTCACCAGCAGAAAGTCATAGACAAAAAACCATAAAACTTCCAGTTTCAGACTGAGCCCACAAGAGCAGCATGTATTAATTATTGGGCAGAGGTTTAAAGTTGCCTTTAATCATTCTGCAATGCTTTGAAATGTCTGTTCTGCCACAGCAGCTCCCAAAGAGCTTTTATCTTCCAGCTGTAACACAGGAGGAACACTGGAAACCCCAGACAAGATTTTCTACCTTCCAGTTTAGGCATCTCCCCTTTTGAATCAGGTTTCCTGAAGTTCTGCCCAGCAACATATACCACAAGGAGGAGAGAAACCGTTTGGGTCCAAAACACTAAATGTAAGAGGAGGAGAAACTTCTCCTTGGAAATCAGTCATGGGAAGCCCAGCTGCAGCTTAACATGTCTGCTTGATGCCAAAGCCTCAGTGCAAGCACAACAGGTTAAAAATCCTGCCTCTGCTCTGCTACTGAGCTCCTACTTACAGCATGGATATTATACACATCATGCAAAGGAAGGTAATTAAGATACTTCACATAACAAACAGCCAGGGCAGCTCCCAGCACGCAGACCTTTCCCCACCAACCCCCTTCCCCACAGTAACTCCCCACTGGTACTTACAAGGACTCACAATGGAGTCATTTATGGATGCCATGGTAACATAACTACAGCTCACCAAGTCTCACCTGCCACCAAATCCATCCAGCTACCACCTCTGGAAGTGAGGGGTTGGGGTTTTTTTTCCTCCCACCTCCCCCCTTCCCCAGCATCCTGCAGAAGTTCCCCAGCTCACTTACCATCCACAGCAAGGCAGAAAAAAAATAATCCAAACCTCTGCAAAGACAGCTTTTAGGCACCTTTCAGCTGGACAACAAAACCAAGGAGGATTTTTTTTGGCCAGGGAAGGAGCTGGTGGAGTCCCTGTGCTCAGCTCCTCTTCCTCTGGGCAGGCTGACACCTCCTGTAAACAGGCAGCCATCCGCCTCCTGCAGCTGCAAGTTATTAAACTGCAGGAGGGGTTTAACCATTGAGGCATCAGGGCACTGGAGATGCCTCACAGCCCCCAGAGTTAACAGAATGCAGGCACTCATTAAGCAGAGAAAAGTGGAGAATCCTTTCTTACCTTAAGCAAAGGGAGGTCTCTGAATCCTAACGCATCGCAGAGTTGGGGTTGGGGTTGGGTTTGGGTTTTTTTTTTTCAACTTCAAAAAAATAACAGCAGTCGGTGAATTAAAGGGATTTCCCTCTCTGGTTTCCTACAGGGGAGATGTGGAGAGAAGGGAAAAAAAAAAAAAAAGGAAAAATTGAAGTACTTAAGGATCTGCAGCAGCCATCAGAGTTGATTTTTTCACTCCCTCTATCAGTAGAAATCCTCTTACTCAGCCCTGTCTGCTCTTCAGACAGCACTGCTGAGGAATTTCAAGGCTCAGCTCTTGACATGCAGAATCACTGAAGGATCAAGAGCATAAATGTCACTTCCTCCAGGCAGCACATCAGCTGCTAATCTGCTTCCCCCCCCATCCCACCCATCTGAGGAGCAAATCCTGACATCTGCCTCCTGCAGAGCGTGCACTGAGCACCCCTCAAGGACCCCAACTGGGAGCCCCCCTAAAGGATCCCAGTTTGAGCAAAGCCATTGGGTAGTTTCACTTGAGAAACTGCACGAGTGGCAGAATATAAACTGAAAAGCTAATAAAAGAGAAGTCAAAGACTAACCTTGAAGCAAATTGCAGCTGGCTACATCTGAGCAGCAGCAGAGGCTCTGGAATTATTCAGTGAGCTTCAGAAGAGATTTAACTACCCAAATTCCACTGCAATGCTTTATTTAGGGTATGTCTGCTGGTCCCAAAATATTTTCTAAGTTTTTTCCATCTCCTTTATTGCTTTTGCATATTTCCTAGTCAGGAAAGATTTTTCCTGATTTTTTTTTTTTTTTATTAGGAAAGATCTTCCTAATCAGGAAGATTTTTTTTTCCCCCTCACAGTATTTCACAACAAAGTGGCCTAAAGTTCCTTCAAATAGAAAATACACAAGCACAACATCCTAAATAAAAAGCAATATGGGGATTAAACAGAAATCAGGACACCAGCATTGACTTGAAACACCACATAATTAACTCCTAAAATGGCATTTTAATGGTGTCTGCCCTTCCCCAACTTGGCAATAGTGTGTATAATCACTCTCTTACTAGCTCTCTGCCTCCTTCCCTCGCATCCCCAATTTAAAATTAAACAAAAACTCTTCTGTTGGGGTTTGCCTTGAAGAAGTCTTGTTTTAAAAGGATTACCCATTGCTAGAAGCAAGCTGAATGCCATCAAAGGAGGCTTATTTCTTATGAAACAGACTTCTTGTAAGAGAACTCTGTTTCTTTAGGTGTCTAATATACACACCTGGATGTTTTAAACCTCCATTTGAGTTTTCTTACTGGATTAGCTCAATAAAGTAAATTTTATCACCCATTAACATTTCTTCCAAAGCAACCTGAGCCTGCACGGGATTTCTTCCTGTAATCCTCTGGCTGGAGGCTCAATTTAATAAACAAAGGCAGCTCTAATAATTCCAATCTTACTTTCAAAGATGTGATGTGCCTGTCAGAAGCTTTCTGCAACAGAGTCAGAACATTTTTTCAGTCTCTCTCCAAGGCTTTGCATACATTTAAGGCTGCATCTTGCTTTCTGAATGCTGATAACTACTGTGTTGTTTTTCTCTCCTTTAAGGGATTAAAGACAATCACACAGACATTTTTATTAGTGCATCATGCACCACTGAATTGTCAGCTTGTCTTCCATGATTCTCTCTAAAAAAAAAAATAAAAAGTTAAAAAACGTGGCCTTGAAAACATCTCTACAACAAAATACTTATTTTTTGTTTCTTGGCACTTATTTATAAAGCCAACATCCAGCCCACAAAGGATGTGTTTTGTGTGGAGCCAGGTTGCAGAGGAGGAGAACCACT
Source organism: Florisuga fusca (assembly GCA_038090715.1). Taxonomy (NCBI): domain Eukaryota; kingdom Metazoa; phylum Chordata; class Aves; order Apodiformes; family Trochilidae; genus Florisuga; species Florisuga fusca. The sequence continues at coordinate 1,105,288 of JAAWXA010000037.1, forward strand.
CTGCACACATGTATTTTTAAAGACTTGTGCAGTAGGTTCACATCCCATCTCCCAGAAAGCCCCTCACATGGCTCCCCCCAAGAGATGGATTTCATTATTTAAGAGTTCAACCTGCTGCCTGCAAGCAGCAAGGCAAGAACTCCCCCACTTTGCACTCACATAGGGGAACAACATCTCCCAGAGAAGAAATACAGGTTTCTAACAGGAGAAAGCACTGACATTTTCATCTGAGACAGCTCCCTGAGCACCCAGGATGGTGCCAACACACACACTACGTGTCCCACCCTGGGAAGGTGACAGCTTAGGACTCCCTGAAGTTCTCTCTCCTCAGGGCACTCTGGATTTTTAACACATCCCTTATTTTAAATAACATATTTCTCTATATTATTATCTATATATTTCTATCTGGGAGTGAACCAGCTCTTTTTCATACAGTTTCCTTCTCTCAAACTCCAGCCTACAGCATTTGGTGCCCCAAATTCCCTTTGATCAGGCTGAGCCCTGGCCCAAGCTCCAGCCAACCCCACAGCCCAACCTTGAGAAAACCCAAGGCAGCCCTGCCCCAAGCTCAGCCCCTGCCCAAATCCAACCCACCCAGAGGATTCTGCCCATAAAAATCTTTCACCTTGGGTCTCAGGACCAAGTTTGAAAAGCAATCTGTGTCTGAAGGCACCAGACCCACTGCCACCTGGGGTCTGCACATTCCTTCTGCTCTGCTGACACAGGCAGCAGCAATCTCTCTGTCTTTGCCATCGAGGGGATTTCCTCTCTGAAAAATAAGTGATAAAATTCCAGGAACCAGCATAGTCCTTCTCTGGTCAACACTGATGGAGGGATCAGTGCCAGGACCCTGCTGCCCCCAGACAGGCAAGGACCAGGCTGGGTCCTCACAAACCAGTGGGGAATAAAGACAAAGCATCCCTGCAACAGCTTGGACACAGTCAGGAGAATCAACGTGGCCAAGTTCTCTTTCTGTCTGCTCCTGGCTTGCAGACAGAACAGCTGCAGAGCCTGGAAATAAACCCAGGAGATGTCCTGGAGGCTGAAGCAGCCAGGCAGGTGCATCACCCCCGTTCCTCTCCCCAGGCAGCTCCTGCAAACAGCTTGTACGGGGGGCTAGGCAGCACTCCAACAGCAAAGAAATCCCTCCAGACCCCATCAGAAGGGGGGTGGAGGCAGTCAGACACCCAACCAGCTCCACCAGGACCACGGGAGATGGAGGGTGAGGAGAAAGCAAGCAGGGGAGGGTTACAGTGACACCTGGTGCAGCCCCGAAGGATGGAGAGAGGCTTGATGCCTGCTCAGAGGAGCCCAGAGCCTTGCTGGAAGCAGCAGAGCAACGTGCTGGCTTCCTCAGGAGGGATCTTAGCAGAGAGTCAGCTGGCTCCCAGGCTGCAGGCACAATTCCCAAGCACACAGTTGCCCATTCCCAGTTCCTCCAGAGAGGTTCCCAACCACCCCCAGAGCCAAGTTCCTGCTCCCAGCTCCAAACCATCTGCTGCAGCCTTAAGCCTTGCTCCAGGTCTCCCAGCTTCATCCTCAGCACTGAGAGGACAGCTTTGGGTTCCTTTTGTTCTATTCCTGCCCTCCCACGGTGCCAGCAGGGTTTGGGCAGGGGGCTGGGGTGATGGGAAGCCTTGGCTGGCAGGCTGCCCCCAGCACAGCCCCAGCAGGGTTTGCAGACCCCCTGTCACCAACCTCCTGTGCCCAAAGCCACAAACCAAACAGCCAAACAACAGCCAGGTCTGACTCCAGTTTTAGCTGGCTCCAAAGCCCTGACTGCAGCTGAAATCTCCTTTCTAGGTGCAAGCCTTGCAAGGCACTGGGGGGAGGCAGTGCCCTGAGACACAGTTAAACCAGCAGATACTTGCTGTGCTGCTTGGTTTATTCTTTATTGTTCTGTTTAATGATTTAAATGAAAATAATAATGAAAAGGAACTACAGCTTGCATTAGGAGGAGCAGCCCTGCCATAGCAGGGTGAGGTGGGACAACTCCAGCTCCTGTACCACAGCTCCAAGCTGCTCCCTGGAGGGAGCCTCACATCCCAGCACAAAACTTCCTCACCTTTGATAATGACAGTTGTGACTGAAGGCAAAGCTAACTGGAGAGGGGGGAGGCTGATGAGAGCTACAGAGACAACGACTCAGCCTCTCCAGGAAGGACTTGCAGGAGGATCTCATCCTAAGGCTGCCAGGATACATCCTGAAGGGCTGATCCAAAAAACCAGTTGAATTCTGCTCCTCTGACTCTCACAAATCCATAGAAAGAGCATTTTCCCCTTTGTGGCCAGCCAGGAGGATTTTATCTTGTGTCTATTAAACAGTAAGACCTTATATTTTCCTCCAGTGATCTATAAAACAGAATTTGGAGTTGGTTTTGAAGCCTAAGATTATGAAGAGAGAAAAAAAAATAATCTCTGGTCTGCTTCCAGCTGTTGCACATTCCTGACACTGAGCTGCAGCCACAGGCAGGACACACAACTCCTTCTCCCAGCTGCATTTTACCATCTCCCCATCCCAGCCAAGAATCCAGCAGGTCCCAGTCCCAGGGTCCAGCCCAGGCACGTGATGTGGCAGGAAACCCCAGGAGCTGAGTTCCTGCTCTCAACAATCTCCCATCCCACCCCCATTACCCACACAGGCACGGAGCAGGATGTCCAGGATGTCTTCTCCATCACCCAGACATCTCCCAGGAGGGTGGCAGGGAGCAAGGAGGAACCTCAGCCTGATGGCTCAGCTGAGATGCCAAAAAAACAGCAAAAACTCCAGGGTTTGAGGTTAGGGAAGAGGCAGAGCAGCCTCTGGGGGAGCCCAGCTCCACGCTGATGTCTGTCATTTAATAAGTGCACTTTCCAATTTAAATAAGGTGGTTGAAGAGATGGCACCCAATTAATTGCTCAGTAGGAAGATGGCATTAATATTCATGAAACATTCAAAGCAGTCAGGGGATTCTTAAACTGTCTGAACCCACAGGTAGCAAAGCTGAGCTAATGCTGGACAAACAGCCCCAAAAAATATATTGCTAAAAAAATAAATAAATCAATATTCATCCCAGTAAATAATTCTGGTTCCCTTCTGATTTTTCCCTGTGTAAACAGCAGTGTTACCCAACCCTGCTCCTGGGGAGAGGGGACTTTTTGGTGTCACAGGAAGAGGAAGCATCCTGACTCAAGCCCACGGGGTCAAACCCAACCCCTTCCAGCCATGGGAGGCAGGAAACCCAGAGCTCTCCCAAGCCCTGCCATCCCAGTGCTCAGCCCCAACACAGCTGGCTGGGCTGGCTTAGTGCAAAGAGGTTATTTAGAGTTTAAAAAAAAAAAACAAAACAACAAACCAACCCACACAAAAAAATCCAACTAAACCCAAGAAAAAAAGATTCCACTTCAGATTCATCTCCTTACCAGCTGGGGGGTCTGCTGGCTGACTAAAAGGGTCAAAATCAATGATTTTGGAGACAGTTCTGGGGTAGATGGAGGCAGGTGGACCCCTCCCTGTGGTCACTGAACCCAAGCAGGAGCTCCCCAGGCAGAGCAAAGCTCCTTGGAACAGCTTTGGAAGCTTCCCTGGTTTTCTTGGAATCTCCTTTTCCATCCTCATCACCCTGGGAAGCTCCATCCCCAGGCAGGCAGCAGGAGGAAGGGGAGAGGAGCTCCAGGTCCTTCCCCACCCAAACACCAGGACTGCACAGCACGGGGAATAAGGGTTGTTTTTTTTTTTTAAAGCACATTCCCAAAGAGCAGGAGACTGAAGCACACGGGATGCCAAGGCTGGGGGTGACACCAACACCTGGCAGGACCTGCTGTCACCTCCAGCCCGTGGCCACAGCTGGCAGGACAGGAGCCAGGGCCAGCAGAGGGCACTCAGATGCCACCAGAGAGCAAAGCCACCCAGCCCAGGGCTGGCACACACCTCCCCTCCTCAAGCAGACCCCATCCACCTCTGATCCAGGCTCTGACTCTTTTCCAGCCACAGCACAACCCCTCTGCTCCCAGGCCCCATCCTGAAGGGGCTGCAGCACCCCTGGCATGGGGAGGCTTCAACAGAGAACAGGAAAACCAGGGAATGAATCCTCCAGCATGCAGCCCCAGGCAGATGCCATCAGCTCTGCACCAGGTAAAATGTGTGGGGTGGGAGCTGGAGGCCACAAAACCCACAGCAGGGACACTGCCAGCCTGTCCCTGGGCCCAGGTCACTGGGAGCTGTGGGGTTTTGCAGTGACATAGCTATAAAACTGCCAGAGAGGTTTTTAGGGTCAGAGAGGTGAAGGGAAAGCTGCCACACATGCTGGACAAGAACCTGCAAAACCCAGTTCCTGGCTGCTTGCTCCACCACCACCAGAACACTCACCTTGCAAGCACCATGCCCCAAAAAGCAAATGCTGAGAGAGCAACCCTGCCTGTCCCAGGGCTGGCACTGAGCTTCTCCAGGCACTGAATGGATCAACTTCTGACCTCCTGATACTGTGCCCTTTTCCTACAGACACAGAGGCAGGAGATGAGGTGATTTAGGAAGTGTCAGAGCAAGGCAGCACCACCTCAAGTCTTCTGAGGATGGAAAAAGAGCCACCAAAATGTGGCAGTTCTGCAGATATCCACAAAGCTTCCAGTTTCCCAAACCACCACTACCTTAAAATCCACCACCACCACCCAAAAAAGGCATTTAGATGAGAAGTTTAACAATGTTATCTTTAAAAAGGGGAGAAGCTGATCAATCTCAGTCCTGCAAGAAAGCCAGTTGTCACAACCAGCTGAAACCATGTCACAAACCTGCATGGCTGTGGAGCCTGCAGTGCTGGGGCAGCCCATTTGCAGAGCTATTATTCTATCAATTTTACACTCCACAAATACCAGGGGTGCTTTGGTGGTACTGAAAGCCAAGACCAAGACTTGCCTTCCTAAGAAACCCCAGAACTGTGAAAAACCCTTTATCCCAAATGCCCCCCTCACTGCTGCTCTCCCCTGGGAGCTCTCTGACCCACTCAGATTAAAGTTTCAGGAAAAAAAAAAATTGTCCTTCTGTGTGTGGAATTCTTCTGTAAGACAGAAACCACCAAATATTTCCTCCATGTGCAGCTCAAAGATCAGACCTGAGTTGAAGGGCTGGATGTGTTTTGTGATTGACTTTTTCCACACTCCCCCAGCAGGGACACACAACCTCCTGTGCAGAGCACTCAGAAAAGAGGCATTCAGAGGGGAAAATAAAAAAAAAACCAACCCTCAGCTGGAAATGAGAGCCAGGACTATGGGGGGAAAGCATGTGGCAGCCATGAAATCCAAAAGCACACCTGTGCTCACCTCTGTGCTCCCTCCCTCTCAGCAGGGCACTGATCCTGCTCAGCTCTCAGGGGTGCTGTGTCAGCCCTGTGCTGCTGTGCACACAGAGTTTGGTTTGAGAAAAGGCAACTCCCTGGCAGAGGGAAGCACTCAGACACCTTTCAGCAGCTCCAGAGGGTTCAACACTAAGACATGGGTGTCCTCTCCCCTTTCCCCCCCCAAATTCTGATTTATTTTGTGTATTACACCAAGGAGTCCCCACCTTGCATTAAGTTCTCCCTAATTCTTCACTTTTCATGATCAGAGAAGCAGTTCTTTTTAAAAGTCTTAATTCCCTGCAGGCTTAATATGAACATTCTCCCAGAGTGCTGCTGCTGGTTAAAAAACAGGCATTAAACCAGCTCAAACATTTGATGTTTGGAAACAAGGTTACCCATCTGCCAGGCTTTGGGAAGCATTACATCCCACCCAAGATCTCCTCTTCTAAAACCCTTTCATCTTAAAGAAACATTTCCAGGCGTGCAAAGCTTAGAGCTCAGAAATAATCCTTCCCCCCTCTCTCAGGCAGAAGCATTTGTGTGATGTGGAGCTGCAGGCAGCCCCCTCCCTCACCCTGCTGAGGCTTCACACCTTCCTCACCCTCTGCAAAATCATGGCACTCACCAGCCCTCCTGCTCTGGGCCAGGATAAAGGTGATTTTCTGGTTTCTACTTCTGCTTTCAGCTCAGTCTCTTGTCAGGAGCTGCACTTGCTGGAATGAACAGCAAGTTTCTCAGTGTCTGGGACTGATCCCACGGGATGTTTATGCTTTATCCTCAGAGGATGAAGCTCTCCTGCCACCCTCCCACTCCAGCTCTCTCCTTTTTCTTTTCCCCTTTCTGTCCCTTTGCTTGTTCCTTGCTGTGCATTCACCCCCAGCCTCAGAACTGGGTGCCCAGCACTCCCCCTTGCAGGCAGAACCCTGGCACCTCCCCACAGCACCTCCTCCAGGGAGGAGTCAGAGCAGAAACACTTCTGGACATGGGAACTCTTTGCTTGCCATGAGCCTCGCTGTGCTCCTCACCCCAAGCCACCTCCCTCTCCCAGCAGCTGGAGTGGAAAAGCCTCACCTGCCATTTGCCACATTTTCAACTCACGTTGCTGTGGGGAGAGCCCCAGGCAGACAGAAACCTGGTTCTTCTCCACCCCACCAGGGTCAGGAGGAGAGAGGAGTTAAAACCCCAGAGGTTCAGGGGTTCTGGGTGGCTGAGCTCACTGCTGCCCCAGAAAACCCTGGGCTGAGGCTTTCCCGACCATGGAACAGGGAATCAAACATTCCTGCAGGGCCAGGGCTCCAGGGGCCCCTCTGCAGGGTGGGCACTGCAGGGACAGCCACCTGGGTGTCCCCTCAGCTCCCCAGGGGGAGAATTTAGACAGCAAGGAACTCAGAAAACGTGTTCACACCAACCTGCTGTGTCTCCAGGAGGCCACAAACCAGACTTCAAGTGCCTCCAGCCAACTGGTTGCCATGCCAGGGGCAGCAGCTGGTCTCTAGGTGACACCAGGAATATCAGTGAGGAAAAAAAAAACCCTAAAAGGTGCCATGGCTGAGAGAAGACACTGATGAGAAGCTCTCTGCTTCGGGGTGAGCAGTCAGCCTGCTGCTGCAGGATNAGTGATGAGGTCTCCCCTGAGCCTCCTCTTCTCCAGGCTGAACAGCCCCAGCTCCCTCAGCCTCTCCTCACAGGATCTGTGCTCCAGTCCCTTCACCAGCCTGGTTGCCCTCCTTTGGACCTGCTCCAGCACCTCAATCTCCTTCCTGACCTGAGGGGCCCAGAACTGGACACAGGACTCGAGGTGTGGCCTCACCAGGGCTGAGTCCAGGGGCAGAATCACCTCCTTGGACCTGCTGGCCACGCTGTTCCTGATCCAGGCCAGGATGCCATTGGCCTTCTTGGCCACCTGGGCACACTGCTGGCTCATGTTCAGCTTCCTGGCAATCCAAACCCCCAGGTCCCTCTCTGTCTGGCTGCTCTCCAGCCACTCTGTGCCCAGCCTGGAGCTCCCCATGGATCAGCACCATTCAGCACCACTCTCTGGGCCCTCCAGGCAGTTCCTACCCCAGCACAGGGTGCTCCTCTCCAAGCTGGGGGCTGACAGCTTTTTCAGGAGCAGCTTTTTATCTGCCACCTCCAGTCTTTCCAGCTCAGTGTTCCCATTTAAACCAGGGGAGCTGTTCCCAGGAAACTCAGTTAAATATTAGCTGGCTGGTGACAAAGTCTTCCTGCCCCCTCCACCCAGGCACAAAGCAAGTGGCAAGGCTCACCTGAGGCTCCTGAGCTGCCAGGAGGGATGAGAAAGCCAGCAGCCCACTGGTGGGGGAGAAAACTGATGCTGAGAGGAGGTAAAATAAAGAAAACCCAAGGAGAAGCTGCAACTGTGGCACTGGCAGGAAGGGAAATGTGCAGTTGGTTCCAGACACACTGAAGTGGAAATGCAGAGGAAGCAGAGGAAAGCTTGCTCAGGTCAGCAAACAGCCCCAAAGATCAGGGTTTATCCCCCAAATTGTATTCAGGAGCCTCAGAGGATTAGCAGAGGGGAAAAAACACCCAGAAAACCCCTAAATGGGAACGTTGTCAAAAGGGGAACAACTTCTGACACTGATGAGAAGCAGCACGGGGGCTCCCAGCCCTGACTCAGCTCAGCCCCAGAAGCTGCTTCCTTAAAAACCTCCCCACAGCCTGCAGAAACCCCCCCAGCAGCTGCCTCTTCATCCTAAGGCTCAGTCAGACATCCAGAGAAAAACAACTAGAGGAAACATAGCCCCAGGGAAATTCACCTCCTCCTCATCATCCACGTTTGCTGACCAAAGGGACAGAAAAACCTGAAGAGGAAAAAGGAAAGGAAAAAGAAGAAAAGGAAAAAGAAGAAAAGGAAAAAGAAGAAAAGGAAAAAGAAGAAAAGGAAAAAGAAAAGAAGGAAAAAAAAAAGGAAAAAGAAGAGGAGGAAGAGGAGGAAGAGGAGGAAGAGGAGGAAGAAGAGGAGGAAGAGGAGGAAGAAGAGGAGGAAGAAGAGGAGGAAGAAGAGGAAGAAGAGGAAGAAGAGGA
>JAAWXA010000037.1:1125677-1154728 GCA_038090715.1 Florisuga fusca
TGAGGGTGCTGAGCCCCTGGTTGCCCCCAGAAGCTGTGGCTGCCCCATCCCTGGCAGTGTTGAAGGTTGGATGGGGCTTGGAGCACCCTGGGCTGGTGGGAGGTGTCCCTGCCCATGGCAGGGGGTTGGGAATGGTTTGGAAATGGAACTGCCAGGGATGGGGCAGCCACAGCTTCTCTGGATAACCTGGGCCAGGGGCTCAGCAACCTCACAGCAAAGAATTTCCTCCTAAGATTTTCTCAATCTAAGGTGGTCTCAGTCTCCCCTCTTGCAGCTGGAAACCCTTCCCCCTCATCCCATCCCTCCATTCCCTTGTCCCCAGTCCCTCCCCAGCTTTCCTGGATCCCTCCAGGCACTGGAAGGTGCTCTCAGCTCTCCCCATTGCAGCTTTCTCTTCTCCCAGCCTGTCCCCAGAGCTGTTCCAGCCCTTGGATCACCCCTCAGGCCTCCTCTGGACTCTCTCCTGGAGTGAATCCCAAACCTCGGGCACCCATGGAGCTGGGCAGGACATTTGGGTGCCATTCAGCCCCCACACCATTCACCCCACCCCGTGCAGATGGTTTTACAGAGCAGAGATGGAGGGAGAGGAGCCAGGGGGGGGGCACACATGGCCACCTCTTTGCTTCACCCTCAGAGGGGATCCAAGCACCCAGGGGGGGGGGTTTACAACCCAAACCATCACCTGGATGCTGGAAGAACATCCCCTGGGTGATGCAAACCAGGCAGGTGAGGGAAAAGCAGCCAAGGCTGGGGTCTGACCTGGCTGCTCAGGGGCACTGCTGATGGTGAAGGGATGCCACTCGTAGGTGGCAATGGCTGGGATGTTCAGGTAGATGTAGTCTCCAGGCTTGTAGTGGAACACTGGGGGTCTCTGGATGACCAGGTGTGTCACCTGGAGGACAGGGAGAGCAGAGACACTGGGAGCATCCCTGGGGCACCTCGCTCTGGGTGGGTTCCACAGGTTTGTGCCTCAGCCTCCTGCTCATTCCCCTCTCTGCTGCTCAGCTCCAGCACCAACCCAAAACCTCAGGTAGGGTCAGCCCCAGGCAATCAGTTTTGGGAAGAAAGTCAGAATTGAAGCAGTTCTCATTTTGTCTCCAGTTGTTCTGTGAGTTTAGATTATTTGGGTTTTCTTGAAAAAATAGTCCAAAAATAATAATAAGAAGAATATGGAGGAAGGAGAGAGAAGGAGAGAGAAGAAGGAGAGAAGAAGAAGAGGAGAAGAAAGGAGAGGAAAGAGGAAAGAGGAAAGAGGAAAGAAGAAAGAAGAAAGAAGAAAGAAGAAAGAAGAAAGAAGAAGGAAGAAGGAAGAAGGAAGAAGGAAGAAGGAAGAAGGAAGAAGGAAGAAGGAAGAAGGAGGAAGAAAGAAGAAGGAAGAAGGAAGAAGGAAGAAGGAAGAAGGAGGAAGAAAGAGGAAGAAGAAGGAGAAGAAGGAGAAGAAGAGCTTGAAAATAAAGAAATTTCTTTCACCTCTTGATGCAAACACCCCAGAGCAACCTGACCCCCCACCTTCTCCATCCATTGCTCCTCATCCCTCCTGTCTGTGGCCCCCCAGGTCCTCCTTGTCCCCTCCCTCACTTGCCAAGTCCCTTTCCCCCTTGCCAGCCCTGCAGCACCTTGGCCCAGGGTGCCAGGAGAGGGGAGGGTGTTGGGAAGGGACCTCCTGGGTGCAGACCTTGGAGGGGAGCAGGTTGACCTCCACGATGTGCAGCCCCCCAGCCCTTCTCCAGGCCAAGCCAAGGACCTTCTCCAGGGTGAAGAGACAGCCAGGAACCACAAACCACTTCCAGAACTGGGGGCCATGGAAGAGGAGGAGGGTCCAGACGGAGATGTAGGAGAGATGGGTCCAGTAGAAGACCTGAGGGGCAGGAGGGGATGAGCTGGAAGTGGTGGAGCCAAGTGGTGCTTCCTGCTGAGGCTGTCTGGGTGAGGAAAGGCCAAAAACGATGGAGCACAAACCCCCCCAGACCATTTTTAAGGGGAAAAATGGCAGAGGCTGCCCAGGGAGGGAAGCCTCATCCCTGGAGGTGTTCAAGGTGAGGCTTGAGGAGGCTCTGAGCACCCTGATCTGGGTGAGGGTGTCCTTACTGCAGGGGGGGTGGAGGAGGTGACCTTCAGAGGTCCCTTCCAACCCCAATTATTCTGTGATCCTAAAACTGCACATCTGAGGAGGGTGGGGGTGTCCAAGGGAAGTGTTGGGGGGCTCACAAAGGGAGAGATGGGCAACCCCCCCCTCCCAGGTAACCCACCCCCTCCAAAATGGGCAGCAGCCCCTCTCCTGGAGATGGAGCACCCTTGAGCCCAGCTGGAGAGGGTTTAGGGGAGAGTGGGACCCACCTCAAAGTGCCCCCTGCTCCGGACACAGGGGCTGGAGAAGAGGAGCATGGTGAGCAGCAGCCCCTGCAGTGCCAGCCCTGTCTGGGGGGCTGTGTCCCCCAGGCCCCCTGCCCCAGCTCCTGCTGACAGCAGGTACCTGGCGAGGCCACCGAGCTTGTCCCTGTCCCCATCCTGCTCCACCAGCCTGCCTGGGCACAAGCAGGGAGGGCTCAGGGGGCTGTGGNCTGCTGGGGCTGCCTGGGATGAGCTGGGACTCCAGCAGGTGACACCTTGCTGAGGAACACCAACCCCAAATTTCCATCTGCCAAAAAAAAACCCAAACAAACCCCAATCTGCTGAGTCCTCTTTGTGCTCACTGCACCCCTGGTCACCCCGGAGATGCTGGAGGTGACGTTGGTGCTAAGAAGGGGTGACTGGACCTTTCCTCCCAAGGTGTGTCTGAAGATGTGGCTGGATCAGCCCCCCCAGCCTGCACACCCCATCTGAGACTCACAGCACCCCAGCCTGGGTTGGAGGGACCTTAAATCCCCCCCATTTCCCCCATGCCATGGGCAGGGACCCCTCCCACCAGCCCAGGGTGCTCCCAGCCCCATCCAACCTTCAACACTGCCAGGGATGGGGCAGCCACAGCTTCTGGGGGCACCCTGGGGCTCAGCACCCTCACTCCACACAATTTCCCCCCAAAATCTCCTCTCCATCTCCCCTCTGGCAGCTGGAAACCCTTCCCCCTCATCCCATCCCTCCAGGCCCTTGTCCCAGGTCCCTCCCCAGCTTTCCTGGAGCCCCTTCAGGTGCTGGAAACTTCTGCCAGACCTGGCAGCAGATCAACAGCAGGACCCAAAGATACCCCCAGGAGAACCCAAAGTTACCACCAGGAGAACCCAGAGTTACCACCAGGTTTCCTTATCTTGGGGAACCAGGAGAAAACCCTCCCAGAACCTCTCTGTGCACTGACCCAGCCAGGAACCATCCTGTGCCCCAGCATCCCAACCCCTTCTGCTCACCTCCTGGAACAGTTCCTGGGGGACCTCAGCCGGGGGGTTTGTGCAGTGGACGGGCTGTGAACAGGCAGCAATTGGGCAAGTTTGGGCCATACAGCAGGAAACAAAACCCCAAGTTCTGCTCAGGTCCAGGAGGTCCCTCCCCAGCCCTCTCCTGCTGGACACTGGGTTAAGCTGGAACCTACAATCATCCCGGTTGGGAAGAACCTTCAGGATCACCCAGTCCTACACCACCTCGACCACCAAATCCTCTCCCAAACTGCCCCAGTTTTTGAACTGATGCTCCCTCCTCTCCCACCCCGTTGGATCATCAGGTTCTGGAGCTGAGCCCCTCGGTGCTGCTGCTGCTCCCGGGAGCTGTGGGGTCCGCCTGCTCCTTCCCTGGGTTTCCTCTTCCTCATCCTCCAGCGTTTCCCCCCTCCAGCCCTGCCAGGAGCAGGCAGGGAGATGTCTTCTCCAGGCTGCCACCTTTTTTCCTTGCCCACCAAACCCCGGGAGGGGGGAAAGCAGGAAAAAAGGGAGGAGGTTGCCATGGGGATGTCAGAACCAGCACGCAGGTACCGACCCCTCGGTGCTGCGCAGCGGGTGGGGATGGAGCAGGGAGAGGGGTTTGTACTCTAAGTGGCAGAATTCGGCTTCCTTGCCGGAGCTGAGGCTGGAAAATTCCCTTGGAAGTTGCCCAGGGAGCCGGATTGGGACTGTCCGCAGAGCTGAGGGGCAGGAGCAGCGCCCACAGCATCCCCCCAGCCCCACCCGGGACGCGTTTCCCTGAAAAGAGAGGGGGAAAAAACCGGAGGAGAAGCCAGGAGAGCCCGGGAAAATCATGGAATGGTTTGCTATGGATGGGAAGGGCTGGAAGGGAGCCTTAAAGATCAATAAAAGATCCAGGAGAAGCCCAGGCACTGCCCTGCAGCCGCCACCGCTCCAGCCCCCTGGAAAAAAAGTGTCAGGAAACCCAAAATCCAGCGCGGAAAAAGGAACTCCTGGAGCCGTCCCGCACCTAAAGGGCGTTAATTAACGAGCATTAATTAGCGGGCATTAACTAACGGGCACTCATTCCTCTCACCTTGACCCGGGTCCGCTTGGCAGCGCTGCCGGGAGGGTCCTGCGGGGGAGAAAAAGTCGGGAAAGTGCCCAAAAACGGGGAGAAAAAGGCAAACCCGAGCTGGGTGCTGGGTGCTGGGTGCTGGGTGCTGGGGCCCTGCCTGCTCCTCAGCACCCACCGAGCAGTCTGGATTTCACACCAAGCTGCAGCTTTTCCCCCCCGCACAAAATTCTGAGTGGGACTAAACCTGCCGGTTCCTCCCCCCCCGAGATAAATAAATTCCCCGCGGGAATCCAAGGGAAAAAACTGCCCAGTGGGGAGAGGGGGATGTAAATCACCTCCAAGTGTGTGCTGGATCCTGCAGGAACAAACCCCCCGTTATGCTCGGGGTGTTTCCAGTACACGAGCAGGATGTAGGTATCTAAAATAAAATAAAAGAAATAAAATATAAAATAATATAAAATGATATGAAATATAAAAGAAATAAAATATAAGATAATATAAAATATATAATAAAATAAAATATAAAATAAAAATATAAAATATAAAATATAAAATAAAAATATAAAATAATATAAAATATAAAATATAAAACAAAATATAAAATATAAAATAATGTTATAGTAGGTAATATAAAATACGGCAATGATATAAAGTAATATAAACTTAAAAATAAAAAATTTTTAAAATAATTAAAAAAAAAACCACTTTAAAAAAAAAAAGTGAAACCTGAAATTGCTCTGGGGTGGCTGCAGGGACCCGGGAATGTGCCCCCGAGTCACTTCTTCAAAGGCAATGTCCCCACTAACGGAGCTTTAAAACTACAAAATTATATTGATTTTGTTTATACCAACTATCAGAATATTTGCACGAGTGATATAATTATTAAAAAAAAAAAAGCAACTTTTATCTACCAAAATCTGAGCCTGCTGAGATTTTGCACAAATATTTCAGGAAACCTTTAAAGCGCTTAAATTATATGAAAAGTGGCAAAAAAAAAAATTTAAATTTATTTTTCTTTGCTGACGAGTCTGCTATTGCATTCGTAATAACCTCACCTTAAATCAGACATTTGGTTTCATTCTTCTTTATCCAGAGCCCCTGGCTGAGCTGTGGGTTCCAAGCTCCCTGATTTTCCCTGGAATGACTGTTCCACCCTTTTAAAGGGTTGAAGCTGAGCCAGCCCTGGGTGCAGCTTTTCATGGCAAAGAAAAAAAGGGATTTTACGTGAGCCCCGCGGGAGCATCTGGTTGTGACATTCTGGAATTTCCTCCTTTTTTCAGGGCCACTTGGGAAGTGGCTTCTGGGTCCTCCCCTAAATAAATGCTCTGAAAAGCAGGAGAGAGCACCTGGCTCCACAAAGCAGATACTCAGATCATCCCCCTGCCCAGGGCAGGTGACACCCCGTTATAAATCAGCATTTTTAACCCATTTATTCCAGTTACCTCCCAGCCTCCGGGCCATAAACCCCACTCTGATATTTTGCCTTTTTTTAAGCCCCTCTCTGCACCAAAACACCCCCAGGTTACCCCATCCTGACCCCAGCAGCAGCAAAGAAGGGATTGCTCCTCCAAGTGTTTGACTCCTGACAAAATTCTGCGCCTCAGACTGTCTCCAATTTAATTATTTTATTTTTTTTTTCCCCTTAAATTTGCTGAGCCAGAGTTGAAAGAACATGAAGGTCAGGGATGACATTCACTTCTCCTCCTTTTCCTGCCCCAAAGCTGCAGGGAGCTCCTGGAGGAACAGGGACTGGGAAGGTCAAACAAGCAACATTAATAATAATAATAGTTATTATTATTATTATTTTTATTATTATAATAATAATAAATGAAAAACCAGAGCTGTCAGCAGCTGACCAATAAACTGGAGGCTGCAATTTCACTGCTTTCTAAGCAAAACCTGACACAGCTCCTCCAATGCAACCAAAAAGTTTGAGTATGGCTCTGAGTGAAAATACAGAAAAATTCCTTCTGATCACCCCCACAAAAAAGACAAAGGAGATTTTGGATCCCTTACCCAGCTCCTCCTGACCTCCTGACCTCCCCTTCCTTGGGAAAATTATCCAGATTGAGGAAATTCTGTCCCACAGCAGCCAGGATCCCAACCTTGCTGCTCTCCAGGAGCCTTCTGGCTCTTCCACGTTGCATTTTGACTTCTTTGCAGCGTAGATTTTGCAAGGTCAGGGGTTTCAAAGCAATGGGTTGTGGCTTTTAACTTGCACCGAGGAAAAATGTTTTGAGAAAATGTTTTAAGAAAATGTTTTATGCCAAGTTTATGAAAGGAGGACGAGGCCAGGAAGTCAGAGAATTATTGTGAGATTAAACAGATAATGGATAATTCTTAGAATGCCATTAATAAGATGATTAAAATATTAAAATAATTAAAATATTAAATGCACACTGTAATTCTCTGAATATAAGCCTTGATTCAGCAGGGTATGAACCTATTTTTTTATGGGAAGAATGTCCTGGATACTGAGCTAAAACATAGCTGAACACATTTAATTTAAAAACATCTTTATGTAAAAAACCCCAAACCTCCCATTTTCAGCTTTCAGCCTATGCAGACTGTATTTCAAGGATGAAGAAAATTTGGGGGAAGCCTTCTAAGAATTTAACTAGAACCAAAAGAAAACCCAAATAAGCAGCAGAAACACCACAGAGCTCCAAGAGCCTGGCAGCCAGGAGCTGAGGATGTAAATATTGCATGGTGGCATCTTGAGGGAAGAACAGATTTTCCAGTGATGAAATGTAAGTTGGAATAGTTCCACACACAATAAAAAAAAAATAAATAAGAAGAAAATGTTGGAACCAATTGATTATTGTGCCGTTAGTGTAGGACGTGGAGGATGCTCTAAAAATCTGAGTGATTTGTCACCTCTGACACACTCAGGGACATTGGGGAACCCCCTGAGTATTACTCTTTATTTCACTCTGGGCCCATCTCTTACTGTCACGGAACAGACCTGAGGAAAAAGCATTTGAAAAAAAAAAAGATGACTTTTAATTCCTGGGATAAACACAACTACAAATCAATCCAGGTTTGGGGTGCTGACAAAACTGAACCCACCTCTTAAACCTAAAGGACAGACAGCAATCCAGGAGAAGAGTATTTAATTCTTTTTTAGAGTTTTTACACCATTCTTGAAAGCTGGGATATTCTTATCAATTTATATTTTTAATTCAGGACTAACATCACAGAGCAGGTCACTCAAATATCTTCTTTTCCTGGTTTCAGCTGAGCTCTGCTGGAGTGAGCAGAGAGACAGAGAGCAGAGGAAGCACCAGGAAAACCCACAAAATTATATCCATTCTTACAAATTCTCTGCTTCTCTTTCTCTCTCCCCTTCAAGCAGTCCCAAGATGACTTTGCCTCGAGTTTGCTGCTTCCCCTTCCCAGGCTGGCACAACCTTTTCACCCTTTGGCTGGTGGCTTTGGGCTTTCCACACTTAACTATGATGTTTAACGTCCTTTTTATTGTTTCAAACATTCTTCTAAGATTTCACTGAGTCCATTTATCAGCTGAGCAAGACTCTTGCTCTTCTCCCTGGCAGCAGCAGCTTGCACCACCCAGACCAGCTCCTGCAGTGCTGCTGTCAGCTGGGCAGACTCATAGACACAGGGAACAGAAATACTGGGGACGTCTGGGGGTGCCAGACCCAGTGGGGTTGCAGATGGGGTGGGTTTCCTCATCACTGCCACATTTTCTGGGTTTTTTTGCTCTTCAGCATCCTTGCTGGATGCTTTGAACCCCGGAGCATCATCCCTGGTGGTGCTGGGAGCGTCCCCAGGAGGCACCTTCTGCATCACCTGCTGCAGGATGGACACCAGGAGCTTCAGGGTCTCCTCTTCTTCCTCTGCCTCAGAGGGAGTTGCTGCAAGAAGAGCATCCAGTTGGAGCTGTGCAGGTGTCAGATGTTTGCTGTGCTCACCCCTGGGACAGCACCACCAACTTCAGTGCAACTGCACTCCAGCTGGAATGATTACGATTTATTTTCCAAGCTTGGAAAAAGAAAAATCCCACTGCTCCCTCCTTGCTGGCCAGGGGAAAAAGTTCCTACCAGGGATGATGGCTCCAGCAGCTGGAATCTCAGCAGGGAAGGAGGGGTGATGCCCCCTCAGCTGTCAAACACAGAAACCAACTTTAACCAGCTCATTGAAGTGATAATCCTTACTGCCAGAGCACTCGATTATTCAGGTTCAAATTAAGAGAAAGAAAAAAAAAAAATCCAAAACCAAACCAAACAAACCACCCCAAAAAAAACCCCAAACCAACAAACACCACCACAAAAACAACTAAACAAAAAACAATCGATCAAACAAGCAAAAAAACCCCCAAAACCTGAAGTGTAAGGACACAACTTGACTCAGAACATTCTGCCTAGAGAAGTTTGGAAACTCAAAGCTCAGGCTACTACTTGTAGTAAAGAAGCAATCAAACCAGGCAAATAAAAAAGCCAGAGCAGTTTATCCATGAATATATTCCCTACAATAATCACAACTCATCAATTTGCTTCTCCTGGGGATGAACTACATGGGGGAGGACACGGGCTTTTTGCAAGCTGAAAAATGTCAAAATCCAACTTGCAAATGGACACTTTCAGCCCAACATGTCCATTTACACTTTTCTCAGAGGGGGAAAAAAAAAAATTACAGCAGGTAGATTCTAAATAGCCCCCAGGTTTGCATGCTGGAAGGTGAGCAACACACAAATTTCCACAAACTTTTGAAAAAAGAGGGAAACCCCATTATTCTGTTTGACAGTATTAAAAAGGTTGTTGTGGCTGTTGTTCCTACATCTTCCTCCAAATCCTAGCATGGAAGATTGCTGGGTATCAGGCCTATGGGCTGTGTTATAGGGAAGTTCACCCTCTGCACTGGGAATAAATAAGTGTCTGTAGGAAGGGTTTCACCTCCCACACTTTTTTAGAATTAAATCCACGTGGGTCTTTCCCCACTGGGAACCTGCTGGGATCCCCCCTTTGCCTCCCTTGGAATTGCTCTCATAAAAATTGACAGGAAAACTCCCTAATAGTGCCAAGAGCAGGAAAAAAAAAAGCTTATCACATACACCAAACCCGGGAGCAATTAATTAGCAGTGAACAGACCCCCAGCCCCACAGCCCCTCATCAGAATTACCTGTCCAGGGTCTGCACGCCTGGCACCCTCCTGCAGTGCTAAAAAAAAAAACAACAGGGAAAAGAGAGGTTTTTTTTTTAGAAAGATAATCAGTCGTTCAGCACAAAGACAACCAACATGATCCCAGTTTGAATTTGCTGCTCTGGGGACTTTCTCCTCTGCTGTGGGTGGAAGTTGGAGCCGTTCTGCTGGAGGAGAACTGCCTGGCCCTGGGGGGCAGAACAGAGAGGTCTCTGCTGCAACTTCCACAGGTTTTTTCCAAAAATGCAGCTTCCTTTCTAAAGCTGGAATGTGAGGATCAGAAGCTCTAAAAAACAAAAGAGAAATTATATTTTTTTTCCCCATGAAGCACCTGAATAAAGAGACCACATTGAAGCAGCCTGAGACCCATCTCCTCCCCCAGCCCCACACTGCCCTCATCATCTCCCAGGTACATATTTGAAAGCATTTGAACATTCCCTGAAGTTCAGGGGTTTCCTTGGGGGGAGGACTGGGTCCTGAACAATTTGAGAGGGAGCTGGAAAGGGTGAATTTGCCTGGAGGACACGGCGGGAGTGCAGGAAATCCTACAGGTCCCTCCCGAGCAATACAAAAGAGCAGCTTTGGGGAATAAAAAATACATGAAAGGTAATGTAAAAAAATGAGATCTGATCTTCCACTGCCAGATAAAGGAGTTTCCACCTCAGTT
Organism: Florisuga fusca; assembly: GCA_038090715.1. NCBI lineage: Eukaryota > Metazoa > Chordata > Aves > Apodiformes > Trochilidae > Florisuga > Florisuga fusca. The sequence goes on from JAAWXA010000037.1 coordinate 1,135,891, forward strand.
ATTAAATGACTTGGGCTGGAGCAGGGAAGAAGTGAAGGAGCAGCGTGTGCCGGTGCAGCCGCTGGGATGTGATCATTACAACAGCCACGTTGCTACCCACAGCATCTAAAAACTCCACTGCAGCAAGGCTCTGGAATTAAAAAGGCACACACAAAAGGGGGGAAATGTCAAAGACAATAGTGAAGCACGGGATCACAGTATTCCCTTGGCTGGAAAAGACCTTCGAGTCCAAGTGTAATGAGCTGGGAGCACAGCAGTGAGGCTGCTGCAGCCACTGCTCAGCCCAAACTTCATCAAATTATTTCCTAATTTCTATGTTTTTCTGAGGGGCAGGCAATGCAAAAGAGGAAGAATCTCACAGCTAAAGCCTTCGTGGTTCATCAGGAACCAGCAGGTAGGAAAGAGAGCTGCAAACAAAGCCAATTGTTATAAAACCAAGTGAGACTTCATACGTCCCAAAAAGGATTTTTGCTGAAAGAACACAAAGAAATGTCTGGCTTCCTCCTGTCTGTTGGGAGGCTTCACAAGACCTCAACACGTCTGGAATAAATCCCACTCTCAAGCTCAGTTTCAGCCCAGACTTCAGCTCCAGAACAGCCTCTGCCCAAGAAGTGATGTTTGGGGCGAGGCTGAAACAACAGAAGAAAAAATGTGACTTCTGGAGGGAGAGAGCTCTCCCCAGGTTATCAGCTCCCTAAAACATGAGGTTTAGGAGACTTCCAGGCAGTGCCAGGAGATTCCTGATTTCATACTGCAGATGAACAACCTTAAGGAGTTAAAATGACCCTGGGCATAGAGGAGCAGCCTAGGTGGGCAATGGGAGAACCTGAAAACCTGGAGGGATCTCAAAGGGTTTAGAGAGGAGGAAGGATGCTGAAGGAGCCATTCTACCTGGGGAATCATTAAAAAAATCCCAAAAATCCACCCCAAGCCCCCACTGCAATCCAGAGGCAGGAAATCCTCTCTGGTGTGTCACCTCAGGAGGAGGGATGTGAGCTGGAGAGAGAGGGAGAGGACCAGAAAAATATTGACTTGTACTCAGCTGTCTCCATGAAGAGGAAAGGTGCTGGGGGACACATCAGCCACTCACCCCTGGCTGGACCTGGCCCGGACTCCAAGCCCAGCACTGTGGCCACCAGCAGTGCCACCACCACCTGCTTGTCCCCAGCCATGGCCCAATGGCCACCAACGGCCACCAGTGGCCACCAACTGCCACACCAAATGCCACCAACTGCCACCAGCTGCCACCAGCCATCCTGGGGATGGGGATAACGTCCCTGTCAGTGTTGGGTTCTCTGCTGCCATGTGTGAAACACCATCAGCCAAGCTGCTTTTGGGAGACACACGTGAAACTGCAGCACTGGGAAACTGCTGGAGGGAGGGCAGAGAAACCCACAGCTGGGAGCAGGAGGCAGGGGCTGCAGCAGAAGAAGAAATAACAAGAAATCCCAGCATCCCAGCCTGGGGCGGGTTGGAGGGAGCTTAAATCCCCCCAGTGCCCCCCCTGCCATGGGCAGGGACCCCTCCCACCAGCCCAGGGTGCTCCCAGCCCCATCCAACCTTCAACACTGCCAGGGATGGGGCAGCCACAGCTTCTGGGGGCACCCTGGGGCTCAGCACCCTCACACCACAGAATTTCTCCCCAAAATCTCCTCTCCATCTCCCCTCTTCCAGTTTAAAGCCTTTTCCCCTCATCCCACCCCTCCAGGCCCTTGTCCCCAGTCCCTCCCCAGCTTTCCTGGATCCCTTCAGGCACTGGAAGGTGCTCTCAGGTGTCCCCCTTGCAGCTTTCTCTTCTCCCAGGCTGAACACCCCCAAATTTCTCCCCCTGGCTCCTGAGCTGCTCCAGCATCTCCAGAACCTCCTCTGGACTGGCTCCTCCTTGTGCTGGGGACCCCAGAGCTGGATCAGTGCCCTGATCCTTCAGGTCCCCTCATCCCAGAGCAATCAATCAGCAGCACTCTGGGGGGGGGATTGATGGGGGAGTGATTGATTGATGGGGGAGTGATGGGGGATTGGTGGGGGAGTGCAGAAGCAGCCAAGCCCACCCATGGCCATCTTGTCCCAGGGATTGATGGCACTGGGAGCTGGCTGCACCTTGATTTACTTCTCTCTTGGTAGTAAGTATGTTAAAAGAACCAAATGATATTGCCCATCATTAGCTACTACTCTGAAAGTGATTGTTCTGCTCAACATTTCCTTTAGGAAACAAGAGGGTGAACTGGAGGTGGCTGCAGCCTGCATCCAATGGGGAATGATGTAGTGCAGCAATAACCCAGCTCCTAGAGCCCTTCAGCCATTGCTCAGGAAGATCCTGAAAGAATTTCCAAGTCCAGAAAGCCCAGGGGTGCTCGTCCCTACAACCTCTAGCATTTATTTCCCTGGTGAAATCAAGTCCCTCCTGTGAAATGGTGAAATAAGAGAAAGGTGCTGAAGGGCTACCTAAGATAATGAATCTGAAATCTGAGGAAAACAAGCACTGTATCACTTAAAAACATCTCAGAGAGACAAATCTGCACACAGAGTGCCTCCCAGAGCAGCAGGAAGGGGCAGAAATACCAAGTGTACCCGTGATAGGAAGGGGGAAAAGTTCCACCATAAGGAAAAGGAGCTGCTGCCCCTACAGACATTAGGATTCAACTATTGCAGTGGGAGAGAACACACCCAAAAGGTGTTAAATTGAGCTTTCTACTTGATAGCCTCAGAAAATTTGAGAGAGAACATCCCAGGAACAGCTCCTGTCCTCCAGGCAGGGTCCTTGGGCAGAGAGATGCTGGGAGCATCTGTGTTTCAGGGAGAGGGGGGATAAAACCTGGGAGACATTAGCAGCCAGAAAAAAAGGAGTCTGGGGGTGCTGGAGAAGATGTCATCTGCACTGAAACCTGGCAGTGGAGGCTCAGTGCCTGCCTGCTCAGCCTCTCCCACTGTGGAGCTATTTCTGGGCTTGGAAAGAAATCCTCTAGAGGGAGTCAGAAAATTGTTTAAAGGATTTTTTCTTTTTTTAATTTTTTTTTTTTTCTCTTTTTCGCTGCTCCCTTTCAGCCTGATAGCATCAAAAGACCAAGGGAGCACGGGCCACTTCACAAAGAAAAAATAGTAATTAAAGTCGTTTGCTTCATTAAATGACTGCACAGAGCACAGCAGAGGTGAGAGGCTCAGGGAGCAGTTTGCAGGCAGAGCACTGGGGAGCAAACTGCAGGCCAACAGGGGAATCATCCCCCCCTCCAGGGAACTTCAAAGAAAGACATTTTTCCCTTGTCAAAGAGATTTTTTTTTTTTTTTTTGGAAATAAAAGCCAAGCAAAAGCTTGGGAGTGTGGGAGGAGGAGGGTCAGCCCAGCAAGGTCAGAGCTGTGCATCAGCACTCCCAGGTTCCTGCTGCAGCCACCAGATCCAGGAGGGGAGTAAATATTTCATTAGGCAGCAGGATGGCCAGCAGAGCATCACTCTCTGCTCATGGCAGGACTTGAAATCATTTCAAAAGGGAAAGGGAATTTGGGTCCTTGTAAAATCGAAGCCCTTGTAAACCACAGGATGGGGCTGGTTGGAAAAGGACTTTAAGAATATTGAGTCCAACCCAACCACTGGGGGAAATGCAGCCTGGGGTTGGTTTTGGGTTTTTTTTCCCCCTCTAAAAAGTTATGAACTATTTCGTTATACCCAGAACTGATGATGCACAGTCTGATAGGACACTGTTAACCTATTACAAAATTTATGGTTGGGATTTCACTGACACTCTGTAACTGTTTATCCATGCAAGTAGTCCCCAAAAAAATCCATGGAAATGCACGTGTGAATGAAGGGATTTCTGTGCCAGGAAAATGCCTCATTTCTTTTTGGTTTGGTTTTTGGAAAAAAAAAAAAAATAAAATTAAAAACTCCGAATAAGGATGAAAAGTTGATATTGCAAAACTGACAAAACAGAAAACACATGGGAAAAAAAGGAAAGTTTTCTTTCAGAGCTTCCAAACAAATTTACTAGAGCATTTCTGTCACTTTGATGTCTGCATTTCACAACAGGCCCAGCTCCCAGCACTGCTGCAGGGGTGGTCCTGGGCTGGGGGTAGGGCTGTTCAACTCCAGCACTTGGCTGGAACTGCCCAAAATCCCCTCAAAATATCACCAGTGACATCTGAAGTCTGAAAGTCAAAGAAATCAAAGATCAAAGGAGGTGGGAAAAGCAAAACAAAACACATTTCAGGTTTTCCCCCTCGTTGGGAGGGGAAAACATCCCCTGTGTTGGTGAAACATCAATATATTCATCTCCAGCCAGGGATGCTCTGATGGGAACCTTCTATCCAAACCCATTTGCCCATTCCAGTTTATCCCTTAAACCAAAATCCACAAGAACTTGACCCCAGGAGGTTCCTCTCCCAGCAGAGCAGTTGGGGTGAAGCTGCCACCCACTCCTGACACGGGTGGATGTTTTCAGACAGAATTATTCTGGTTGGAAAAGACCTTTTGAGATCAGGCCAGCCCTGCCCCATGTCCCTCAGCACCATCCCAGGGCTCTGAAACCCTCCAGGATGGGGACCCCAGCCCTGGGCACCCTGGGGAGGGTTTCATGTTTCAAGTGAAGCTTCTTCTAGTGAAGAAAAAAAAAAACAACTTCTTCCAGTGAAGAAGTTTCTTCTAATAACCAACCTAAACCCTCCTGAGACAGCTTGAGACCATTTCCTCTTCTCCTGTTGCTTGTCACCTGGGAGAAGTCACCAACAATTTTACTGCATTCCTCCCCAAATAAAATCTCTTCTTGTAGAGAGAGCTGGCAGCTCTTGGCTGCCTTTCAGCCAAAATGCAGCTAATTTGGAAAGGAAGGCTCACCTCAGAGGTGGATCAGGCTTGACTACAGCTCCCTAATTCCCTCCAACAAAAAAACCAAACAAATAGACAAAAAAAACCCCAAAACACAAACAGAAACCCACCAAAACGTCCTCCAGGCCCTTCCCCACACCCCCACATTTACACCTGATTTTTACTAGAGCATCTTGCTCCAACCCCCCCTGGGTTTCCTCTGAAGGGAAATGAAATGATGGTGATCTTACAGAACATATCCCATCCTTGTGCTGCTGCAGGATGAGCAGAACTGAGGCTTTGCCCGTGCCCAGATTTCTGTGCCAATGCAACCAACTCCATTTGTTTGGAAACAAATCCAGTTAATTGCTAAAACTTGTGAGTATCAGTGTAATTATATTAGTAGAAACTTATTGATAGAGTTCACGGAATCACTTCCCTGCTCTGCCTAACTGTCTGCATAATTGTGCTTAAACCAGCTCCACGTTTGACAAGCATATGCCTGACATTCTCAGAGTGCTGGTGAGGAGTGTGTTCCCATGAACCCCGGGGAGATCTCCAATCTAAATTAGGAATCTGAGATAACAGGAACACAGAGATGGCAAGAAGCTCCAGAAAATACAGTCAGACCTCAAGCCTAACAATATATTCAAAATTTCTTGCAGCTCTGCTTGCTTTTTTTTTTCTTGCTTTTTTTTTTTAGGGAGTTTTCTGTGTTGATAAACAGCAGAAGGTGTTAGGAAACCACTGGGACTCAACAGCTCTTAGGAAAGAGGTTTGCTGGGGCACAGAGGGGGCTCAGAGGCAGGCAGTCACCCCCAGCAGCTGCTGCAGCCCTGCCAGAGCCTCCTCTGGGTCCTCCCTGACCCTCAGCATCCCTTCCCTCTTTTCTCCCCCCTCCGCTGCTGCTGCCTCTGAACTCCTGGCCAAGCTCCACCAAAGCACCACAGGACACACTGCTTTGGCCAAAACAGAGTTAAAATTCCAGAAAGTCTGGCAGGAGAGAGGAGAGAGAAAAATCAGTTCCTTGGACTGAGTTTTCCCCAGCACCAGGTTGGTCCCACGCTCACAAGGGATGCTCCAGGCTCCACGGGCACCACGGCCACGTTTTTGCCCCCCCCCCAGGTTTTGACTTTTCTTTACTTGCCCTAAAAGCAAAAGGAGAAATGTAACTGGTTACCCGTTTTGCTTGAAAGAAGAAAATAATAATAATAATCCTGCCTGCTGAGCCCTTACCCTGGATGCTGAGGGTTTCTCTCCCATGGTGTGTGCACAGCCAGAACCTGAGGGAGGTGGCAGCAGAATTTGCTCTGCAGAGGAAATTGCTTTACTACAGGTGGCTTAAAATTAGCTGGTTTCTATTTATGTTCATTAACTCAAACACCTGGGGAGAAGTCAAGCTAGCTGAGACTTCAAATCCCTGCCCTTTCCAGCAAGGGATTCCAAAGCTGACAGCCCCCCCCCCCACCTCTGGGTTATCCACAGTCACCCAACAAGAAAAAAGAAAAAAAAAAATAGTAAGGTGTATTTCTGAAAGGTGAAAGAGGCTTTATCTTCCATCCTGTTTTTCCAGCATCATGGAAAAGATCAGTATTTTTTAAATGACATTACAAACCACTTCTCCCCATCCTGCTCCAGGCTACAAGCAGGAGCAGCCAGCAGCTTTCTGAGAAACATCCATAGAAATAACAGATCACAAAGGAATGAGAACTGGAAAAAAAAAACATGAAGTAGAAGATTTTAAAAGGAACAACACCAACAAAAAATTTTGAAAGCTTTCTACTTACCTGCTTCCCCAGCCCCCCTGATTCTGCATCTTAACCAGCAAAAAGCTATTAAAGAGGCAGAGAATGAGCTTTGGACCCATGTGTATATTAGAACATCTGAAGGGAAATTAGGCAAATAATCACTTTTTATTCAGAAGCCTAACTCAATTTTAATAATAGAAGAGTACTACTTACTTCCAGTCCCACCAGTTTTCCCAGAATCTCCACCCCATTAAACTTGCTTGGCAAGCTCCTGCCTGACAACACATTTCCCCAGTGAAATGCAAGTTGAGAATCACTTAATCCTGGACATTCTTGGGCAGAGAGTATCTCACAGCCTGCTGAGGAGCTCAGCAGCTAATTAATGCTTCCTTAGGGATTACACCCCCCTGATCTATCTGGTAACCTCCTCTGGGGTCACCTCTGGAGAACTCTTTAATGTTCTGCAGAGGTTGCTCCATCCCTGCCCCTTCTTTTTGCTCCTGTTTGGGTGCTGAGCCTGGTGACTCTTCTCATGCCTGCTCTGCCAAAGCTCAGCACCAGTGGGATGGTGCAGTTTGTAGAAGGTGATCCTAAATAATTTTGCTTTTTGATTCTCTAACAGCAACGTTACCAAACAGCCAAGCTGCTGATTTCTGCTGAGGAGCAGCACATCAGATGGGTACCAGGGTTTCAGCAGCAGACCAGTCACTGTGGGAGGATTCCCAGATCATTTCAGGACAAGGAGGTGGATCCCACGACCTGCTGGTTGTGGGGACTCAATAGACTTTTTCTTTCATATCTGAAAGAGCAGGGAATGTCCCAGAGCAGCCAGTTGCTGACGTGGTGAAGCTGATGAAGGACTGGGTTTGGGTCAGCCTGCCACTAGCTTGCATCACAGAAATTTTTATTTTTATTTTTTATGACACAGTCATACCTGCTTCCTACAGAGAAGAACCTCATGCTGCAGAGAAGTTACCCAGTGAGCACGAGCCAGTGGTGCTGGTTATGGTGACAGGAGCACGGTGACTTGATGGGCACCAAAGGCAAAGCTCACCCAGGTCTCAGCTCTGGAACATTCTGCCCTAAAACAGGTGTCCCAGTGCAGACTGCAAGGATGAGCAGAGGTTCAGCAAACAACCTATAAGGAAAGGGTAAAGAAAGAGAGGATGCTGGGCTGACAAACAGACCACAGAGTCAGCCAGGACTTCATTTAAAGTGCTAAAAAAAAACAACTTCCCTCCAAGAGCAGCTCTAGGAAGAAGCTGTGTGTAGCTGACCCTGCTCTGAAAGGACCAGGTGGCCTCCTGTACCTTCCAGACAGTGTTTTCTTATTTCATAACTTATCATTATTTATTTGTTTTACTATCATGTCTCTAAACTCTAGCCACTGGCTCATGCCAAGTCCTGGGATAGGATAAACACACGAGAGAAAATCCACAATGGGCACAAAGAAAAAGAAAAAAAAAATAAAAAATAGAAGAGACAGGCAGGGAGGCCCCAGGGAACAGCAAGAGAGCATCAATAGCCCCAACAGCCAAATAATGCTGAGGACTTCTGTAGTTGTGGTACTTAAAGAAAATTAAGGGTTGTTTAGGAGAAGGGGTTGTTCATGCAATATTCCTCCTTGTATGAAAACACTGGTTTGAAAAGCAACCAGCAGAGAAGGGAGGCTGGCACACTGCCCCAAGCAAGCTGGAGGCTGACTGTGGTGAGGGGCTGAGAGGGGAACAGGGAGGGATCCAAGATCAGGAAAAAAGGCTGAAGGCAGGAGAGCAGAGCAGAGAACAGGGATGAAATACCTGTGCAGTGCCCTCCACAGCATCATTCTGTGCAGATGCAGCACGTGGGGAAATCTGTCAAGACAGGGAAAAGAGGAATGGAAGGAATGGTTCATTAGAGAGAGGCTGAAAAAGTTTTTCATGTGCAGATGGCCCAGGACTGCCTCACTGTATGCAGAAAGAAATATGGAATTTTAGAAAAACCTACTCAGAACTAAAAGAAAATCTTATTTCAAAGGTGGTGCCCAATTTGAATTTGCACTCTGAGCACTGGAGATGTTCCACCTGCCCCAGGAGAGTGCAGAGGAAGAGAAACTCCAGTGGGAAGAAAGAGAAACTGTGACAGAAAACCAAACCTGGTGACAGCAGAGCTGCTGGTGTGATCATTACTCCCATGCAAAGAGAGGGACAGGGGAAGCAGGGGGACAACTGTGGCCTTTGATTCCATACAGAAAGCTGAAAGGACAAACATGGCATGGTGAGAAAGCATCCAGGAAGGAGAGAAAACTGGTGGCAACTGGCCATGGAAAACAGAAGTCCAGGAACAACTGGTAGGGGGAGAAGGAAGACAACCCAGGCCACTGCTGCTAGGGAGACTCTTGCTCATCTTGGGAGGGAATAAACATGTTCCTGTTGGGCTGTCTGCACACCCAGTGGCCAATGTCAACAGCCTCCAGAAAATCTGACATGGGAACATCCAGGGCTCCAAGATAAACATTTAGCTTTTGACTAGAACATGGTTATGGTTGAGTCAGGAATGATAATCTCCTCTGATTTATCACCTGCAAACGGAGCAGATGCCTCCAGCCAGACTGGATGACTGAACTCAGGTGTTAATCCCCAGCCTCCACCAGGCTGGCCCCAGGAAAACCCCAAAGTTTCCTTGTTTTCCAGGACCCTGTTTCCTCCTGCAGGTTTATGAAAGTCACTGCACCAACCCCCAGGTGTAAAATGGGATGTACACCAGGGAACCTGGAAACGCATCCCCTCTGCCTGGGGGCTGGGAAGGAGCCAGTCCCATCCTGGTTCAGATGTTCCTAGCCAATTACAGCAAAATCTTTTGTCCAGGTCACACAACTCAGCTGTGGCAATTGAGCTCACTGAATTTCAGTTGCTCCAAGTCTGGTTTTGAGCATTTTTTGTGTGACATTCCAGGGACTGAAGACTTTGTAAATGGAAGTGTGTGTGGGGAGGGACAACAAACCATCTGGCTGTTCCCCAGACAGTAACCAACATGGGATGTATGTTCACTGGAGCAGCACAAGGAGTTTTACCTTCCAGGAGAGGCCTCCACTTACTAGGGTGCTGCAAGGAGTGTTTCCCATGTTTTAGGGTCCTCTTTCCACAGGAAGGAGGCAGAGACCCTCTGCAGACTCCTGAAGCTGAACATCACTTCTCCAAGTTCTGCTTCTCCTCTGGGGCTTGTGGCAAATTCCTGCTTCTGCCACCCAGGAACTCCATACCCACCTAGGAGGGAACACAACACCATGCAGCCAAGAGGACTAGGAGTCTCAATTATTAAAAATTTTTTTTAAAAAAAGCAACATTTATTTAATTAGATTTTCCTTACATGCCAGGCTAGATCTCCTGGCTGATGTCTACCAGCAGCTCCTCTACAAACCTGCTGATTGCTCTTGATTCCCACTGCAGAAGTGGAACTGGAAGTCAGCAAACCCAGAGACCCTCTGCTTTGTCTTTAATTTGGGTTTGACAATAACTTCCCCATCACAGAATTTGCTTCCTTCCCACTGCATCCAGTCTCCAAACTAAAAAATTATCCACGGATCCTCACACAAGTCAGGTCTTCCATTTATTAAACTTCTCCTTTTCTTCCTCTAGGCCTTAAAAGTAGCTGCATTTATTTATTTTTATAACTGTGAATAAAAAAGCAGTAGAAGACACACCACAGACCTGAAGTCTGGGTCTCCAAGAAGCACCAAATCCCTTTGAGTGGCCAGGAAGGGAATTTTGCCAGAAGTCAGGAATTAGAGGTTCTGCTCCACCTGGTTCCCCACCCCACCAGCTCCATGTACCCACCTAGGGATATCATTTATTAAATAATTAATCATATTATTAAATAAATTATATATTAAATTTATATTAAAACTAAATAATAATTAAATATTATTAGATATTAAATCACTAATTATTCTGTGGCTCTTCACAGCCACCAGTCCATTGCTGGCTCTGTCTCTGGTTCCATCAGTTTCAGGAATATTACAAGAATTGCAAAAATTCTCTTCCACAGTGCTGCCCAAAAGAAGTTGTTTCAGTTCCTATGAAACTGACCGCATGGCTTAACCACGGAATTATTTATGTACCTGGGCAAAAAAGTGATGGACGTGCCATGCCCCACACCTTGACATCAGGCAGAACAATGAACAAGTCAGGAAGGGAAGCAGAGAAATGAAAAATATTCCAGAATTTCTTTAGAGCTTGTGGAGATCTAATCGTTGAGGAAAACCACTTTGGGATGAGGTGATGGCTTTTTTTTTTTTTTTTTATTCATTTTAGAATTAGAATGTAAGTCTGTAGGAACTGTACCACAGCAGGTGACAGGGGCAACACTCAGGGCTGCTTGCAGAAAATTTGAATGAAATAACCACCAGGCTTGCAATCAGTTGGTCAAGTGGAGCTTCTGGTTCCAGTTGAGAGGCAGAAATCACAGAAGTGAAGCAACAGGGAGATGGGAGGTTGGGAAGAGCAAAGATGGCAACTCTTTGGAGAGGAGGAGGGAGAGAAGGTAAGAAAGGGCAGAGGTACCTGTGTGCCAGACAGAGCAGCAGGGAGGGAGCCAAGTGCTGTCCTGGAGGGGACAGAATGATTATTTCTGCTGCACAGATGGAACTGTAGAATCTGCTATTGCAGCTGCTGGGGCTGGGCAGGGAAAGTCTACCTGTAAAAATCAAGAGTTCTGGAATACTGAACCCAGACCTTTGGTAATTCATTTTTTATTTTTTTTTAATGGAAATTTGCACTTGCTGAGTGCTAGAAAAGTGAGTTTTCATGACACATTAGTGAGACATTAATGCTTTGGGGTTAATATTTCAGAAGCCCCCCCACTTGCCATTGAAAGAGTTCTCATTTGAACTTCAAATCTGTGTTAAAAGGTGAGATGGCAAAGAGAAAGTGTTACCACAGAGAAAGCTACAAAAATCCCATTTATGACAAGAGTGAAACAAATTATTACTGTGATAAAATCCTATTATAAGAGTGAAACAATTATATGATAAAATCCTATTTATTACAATAGTGAAACATATCTATCACTGTGATAAAACCTGGTGGAATGGAAGTGCAAAAATAGTGGTTTTGTTTAAGGGTTGAGGGTTTTCTTCACCTGAATTCAAAGGCTTTACTCATGATCAGAGTAACCCAGGGGCTCCTTGCCCTTTCACTGTTATTTACAGAAAACACAAACCCCAAACTCACCACCCCCCATCCCACCACCTTCAGCCCAGCCTGAAAGCTTCAGGAAATCCCGTGGAGCTTTGGTGTCAGTTTGGAACCTGGCAGCAGCAGCTCTGCTCTGGAGCTGGCAAGTGGAACAAGGTATTCCACCTCCACTGCTCCCATCTTTACACCTCACACTCCAGCCAATAAACCAGCAGACAGGACAGATATTTATTTATTTTTTTTCCCCCCATACTGGCAGAAGTTCCCACAGCAGCTGCACTGGTGATTCCAGTAGTAACTGTGTCCCATGAATCACATTCCTCCTGAAGTCCCCTGCCCAGGAACTGTCCTCACGTTCATCTTCACTACTTCAACTGTCAGCCTTGAGAGCTCCCATGCCCACTGCAGCACCTTCTGCACAACATCCTCCTTCTACAGAAACTTGCTTCTCATTTCCAGTGTGAGAGAAAAAAAAAAAAGAAAAAAGAAAGGAAAAAAAAAACAGAAAGGAAAAAAAAACAGAAAGGAAAAAAAAAGAAAGGAAAAAAAAAGAAAGGAAAAAAAAAGAAAAAGAAAAAAAAAGAAAGAAAAAAAAGAAAAATAAACAAAAAAAGGGGAAAAAAAAAAAAGGCACTCTGACCTTCTGAAATCCTTCTGCTAAACCTAAACCTCATCATTCTGTACAGTCAACACCTAACATTCTGTAAAGCATAACACCTACAAGTACCTTTCCTTTTTTCCCCCCCAGAACTGCTCAAATACTCCCCCAAATTCCTGCTGCTGGTGTGCAGGCATTGCAAGAACCTGACCTCCTGTTCTCCTGGCTTCACAAACCACCTTCCTCTTCATCCCAGCACACACAGGTTTAACAACAATCTCCACCTTTTCCCCTTCAAGCAGCCTTCCAGATGTCTCAGCACCTCCAGGAACAGCTAGAGCTGTCCTGCAGACTCTGTTCAATCAGGTTTTGTTTCATTCTGCTGTATCACTGTATCCCAGTATTAATTTTTTGAAAAATTTCTCAGGAGTTTTGCAAGAATTTTAAAGCTCTTTTCCTACTCCCACACTGATCCACTCAGAGGCTGAAGAACCAGAGCAGTGCTGACTCCCCACCCTCCCTCTCCTGTCACATGCCTATCAAGTGTTCACATTTTAATTCTATAACAAACCACTTATTTGGGTTCAAAGTTGCACCATTTCTTCAATTTAGGATATTTCAGTTTTGTGTGATACACTCATTCCCCTCCCTAAGTTATCCTGAAGGTCTAACTGGCAGTTCAGCTAATTCCTACTAATTTCTGGCTTAAAATGTCCTTTACAGGAGTTGATCAGGGACAGGACAGCTTGTAAAAGGAAGAGCAGCAGCAGTAAGGATGGCTGAATATTCAGTTACAAGTAAGTAATATGTATATGACACTGCAAGTAACTAAACAATTATTTTTTAACTTGTTAAATCCTGTTCAAAGTCACAGAAAAAAAAGCACTTATTTGTAGCTTTATAACAAATTTATTGTTGCTTCAGAGGAGCTACAAAGAAACTTGCTGCTTTAGGTGAGGAATTGCCTGGTTATCTAAAGAGCAGCAAAAAATAAACTTAATATTCTTAAGCATCCTTTTCATAAAAGGTCTGCATCATAAGATCTACAGTGCATCTTCTGTTTTAAAAAAAAACAACAACAAAACCACAACCCCCCCATCTAAACCCTACCCTAAAAGCATGCCAGCTACACCAACCAGTTTCAGCAGGAAATAAAAACATATTTGACAAAGAGAAACTGGGGCTGGAGGTAAATGGTGAACTGCAAAAAGCTTGCAGAAACTTTAAAATTATTTTAAAAACTGGTGTGCAAGAATCAAAAGGTTTATGGGATCAGTCTACAGCCACAGACCAGTAAAAATGTGTGAAATCTTCTTTCTTCCCTTGTTTTGTTCATTATGAATTTCTAGGTCCCCCTGGTATGCCTGATACTGCACAAATAAAAAGAGAAACAACATCCTACATGCAACTCTGGGGAAAATCCATCCAGTTTGGAGACATACCAGCAGCATCCACCTATTCTCCTCCTGATCTGCTAACTTTAAGTAGCTGCTTCCCATTCTGTACATCACTTCAAACAACCTTTCTGCATTCCTTCTCTGGGGGTCCCAGCTGAGCATCACTCTCGTACCTGAAGCACTGCTAAAAACCAGAATATTGGGACATATTGCAAGAATATTGCAAGCAATAAATGCCACATCCAAACGGGACTGCCTCACAGGCAAGAGCAGTTCCACACCAGCCCCAGGAGCAAGCCCTGGAGAACAGATTGTTTCCAACTTGTCCCACTCCCCCCAAGGGCTGATTCCATCTAGAAAAACCAGCAAACAAGAGCAGACAAGAACCCTTCTGGGTTTAGGCCTGACCACTCACTTTACACCTTGCTAACCACAACTGGGAGAGAAAAAAACCCCACAACCTCCTTTTAGTCCCTTTTTCCAAAGAAACCCTGGATACCAGTTATCAATCCTCTTCTAAATCCCCCTTAATGACCAACACTCCACCTCTGCTGGGGAGTGGGAGTGTTAATACAGGGACAACTCAAGAACCAAATTTTCTCTTTCCATTGGCCATATCTGCATCCCTGGAGCTGGCTGCAGAAGATGTTACACACACCATGAAGGATTGCATTGTGTAGATGCTGCAGGGACAAACACCACACAGGCAGCTCTACAAAGGAGTATTATAAGGCACAAAAAACAACCAGCAGCTCATCTCAGCAAAAAGCTCAGCTCCCCAGTGATTTCTGCAGGCAGAGAAGACAGCAGCATTTCTCACAGGATGCGCATGTAAGGATGAAGTATTCATGTGAAAAAGATTTTTTAAGATTAAATATGGAAAACCATCCATAATAAAATACAAACTGGGGATGAAATCAATTAGCCAAGCTGCAGTTACATTAAGTAGTTATCAAAGGTAGATCAGAAAAATATCTGGCACAGAGGTGCATAAAATCCTGACTCAGGCTCAGCCAGAACTGAAGAGCTCCCACAGAGAGTGGTTTTCAGTATTTTAGATTTTGGCTCAGGACTCTGCCATAAGGACACCCCCAGCATCCAAACCCCTGTTGAAAACTTCCTTTCCATATAGTTAACACCAGATGACTCTGAGCAATGAAGAAACTCAACAAAATACATGAACCACATGCAAAATGAAACATGAACTCTAGAGAGCACTCACAAGAGGAACTTCTTTACACTTGAGCTTTAAAAAAAGGAACACAGAGACAAAACAGAGTCTTTTCAGTGGGGCTCAGACCAGGTTCTGCTGCTCTGCTCAGGAACCCCATCCCCTGGGTCAGCCTGCACTATTTCTAACCAATGACATCCCTACCACCCAGCTGACAGCTTTATTCATTGAAATAAAAATCCCCCAACTAAGACTCGGTGTGGCTTCATCAAAATTGAACAGTTTCTTCCTCTGTCACACAGAGAAACACCATAATCATATCCTGAAAGCATCAGTCAGTCCCCTGACCAGACCTTGTTGTTTAAGAAAAGCTGTACTCTGCAAAGATGTTATTTAACATTTATTTACTGTTGTGAACAGAACATTTAAGGTATTTAGCCCACAGAACATCTCCATTCATTTGTAGTTCTCCAAACAGTCCTCAAGACTTCCCAAACATTTGCCATACAAGCAGCATGCACAAGGATGGGGCAGAGGGGAAACAAACAGGTTTAAACATTTAATTTTGGTCTTGAACTTTGAATTAGTTTCCTCCAATAGCTTGGAGAGGGCATTTTATACAACTTTGATATAAATTAGAACACACAAGGCATTCTCACTTCTGGGAAACCAAAGGAAAAGCAAAAAGTATCTCTGCACTCTCAGAAACTTTTAATCTGTTGGTTTAGTTGATACGTATAGATATTTTGTTTCCATGATAAAAGTTCTTTTCCAAAGATCTTCACCTGTGTCATGAAAACAAATTCCAGACCAAACCTTCCTTTCTGCAGCCTCAGCCCAGGGGCCACCTTTGTTGACACCTGTAAGGGAGAATTTGAAAGAGAGCTAAAATAAAATTCACCCTAATCCCCAAGCTCTAAACACTCTGGGAAGTTCATCTTCCAAAACTACTGCAGTAGCTCCTGTCATGCTAGAACCAGTGCCACAGAACAATAAATAAATCAATGTGTCCATGCCACAGACAAAGCTGACATCCAATCTAACAGCTAAATCACGACCAGGCTCTAAACCATGACAAAAATATTAACCTGTTGCAGAGCACTAGTGGTTCCATGCCATAAATTACACTTTTTACCTGAAGCTGGATCCAGCTTGACCTCTTTCCCAGCTCACCCACTCAGGACAGAACTTGTTGGTGGCTGTCAGCTGCATCCATTAGAGTTTATCCACAGTCGAGGCAGGTAACAGAAGTCTCCCCATCCTGCACTACAAAACATTTTGACAAGACACTTTTCCAGCCATCCTCATCCTTTGTGCTGACACCAAACACCAAGTATTTCAAACCAGAGGCTCTTCCATCCAACCCCCCGAGATGAAATCCAGGTTAACAAGTCCACCCAAACTCCAGTGACTCTCACAAAAACACCAAGTTGGGTTTTTTGGGTTTTTTTTTGCTGCCACTACACCCGAGGTCTGCCAGACCCCAGCCGGGGTTCCGCCGCTCTCCGGGAAGGAGCCAACACCTGGAGCATCCCTGCCAGGACATAGCTGACACCTCATTTCCCCGGCCTGCCTGGCAAAACAAAAAACAAAAAATAAAAACAACCCAGGGGTACAAGCCACCCGTCGGCACCAGGGGCTTCATCCCGGGGAACAGCGGGGATGAATGCTGCAGGGGACGCGGTGCCAGCATCCCCCGGGAGAGCGGAAATCCCCCCAACCAGAGGGATTTATGGCACCGCGTCCCCTGCAGCCTTCATCCCCGCTGTTCCCCGGGATGAAGCCCCTGGTGCCNCGGGGCCGGGCGGCGGCGGGGCGCCCGGGCGCCCTCTCCGACATGACTGCCATCCGCCGGGGCTGCCATTTTGTCGCCGAGAGCCGGGCGGGAGGAGGAGGTGGTGGCGGCGGCTGTTGGCGACCGCAGCGGGACGAGGCAGGAGGGTAAAAAGGCGCCGTCCCCTTCCCTCAACCCCTCATCTTTTATTATTATTCTTGATGATGATTATTTGTACTTGATGAGGCCGCCTTCATGTCACCGGCCTGCCCAGGGAACCGGGCCCAGCAGCGGCCCGGGCCGGATCGGTACCGGGGGTGCCCCTGGAGCCCCCGCTGAGGTGGCAGCGCGGTGCTGGGAATGCGGCTTCTGCCAGGGCAGGGCCCGGCGGGAAGGTAGGTCTCAGCTTCGGGGGATCCTTCTATTTTACTCCATTTTATTTATAATTTATTTATTTTGTTGTCGTTTGGTTGTGTTGGGGTTTTTTTGTTGTTTTTTTTTTACCATTTCCCTTAGTTTTGGCCAATTAAGCCACCATTCCCACTGCTTGAGGCTTACTCACCATTTCCAACAGAGACCGATGGCTCCCAGGCTTCACCCAGAGCATGCTAGGTACAAACTGGACTCTTTTTGGGTTGGTTGGTTGGTTTTTTGTGTTTTTATTTTTCCCTCCACGCTCGGATGTTGCTGTGTCCTGGCTCACCCCAAAGCCAGCTGAGAGCTGGTTGGGGGTTTCAGTGCTCTGCAACCCGCAGCACTTGGACTCTTATTTCACCCCTCACTTCGTTTTACCTGCTCGCCTCCGACTCTTGCCAATGACTTAACCTGGATCAGTCCTCCCCAGGCAGCAAACGGGACAATGGTTGGAAATCCCGAGCTTTTTGGCTTCCTGGGAAGCTGCCCTTTGGGAACAGTGTTCTGCTGAGAGCCTGCTTTGTACAGCCACTGGTCCCAGGTGTGGACACGTCTTTGGGTGTCTGGAGAATTAGCTGGGTGGTTTGAAGTCTTCTCTCTCCAAATTACCTGTTAGAATAAAACCCAGCCCCAGTGCTTGAAGGTGAGATGCTTAAAATTGGGGTTTAGAAGCGATTCTAACACTCAAGTGTCAGTTGTTTATGGGTTTTGGGGAGTCTCTGGGCATGAAGAGGATGGTTCTGTGAGCTGGTTGTGTTTGATGGGCAGCATTTCAGTATTTCCAAACTTTTAAACACAATGTAAGTAAAACCTGGGTGAAAATAACTGAACACACACGTTTCAGAGCTTCTGCCCTGCACATCTCCTTTTGAGACATCCTTTGACCAGGGAGCACAGGAGCAAAACTTTTTGCAAATCTAAGGATTGTATAGGAGATATTTCTCACCTTTTTGTTTTTTTTTTTCTCCCTCAGCCTCTTTGTTGGTTTGGTTTGGTTTAAATTCTCCTTTTCTGTGTGAGTTTGGTGTTGGTGAGAGGTTTTGGTGCTTGAAATGTTTTTTTTTTCTGCGTGTTCTAGAGCCAACACATCTTTCTGCCCAAATATTTCAACTTTTATGGCAGTTTGCTGTAGCCTTTACCACTTTTTTTATCACTGTGGCTTTCTATTATAATTAACTGCCTGCTGGAAAGGGGACAGATATTTTTTTGGGTGTATTTGTGGTGTTTTTGTTCAATTCCCATCAGAAACTCATTTATAAAATGCAAAGACTTTGGAACAGGTTCAGTGCTGAGGCTCTCAGCCACGTGACACACAGAGAGTTTTTTGAAATCACACAGAAAACTGATTTTCTCTACTTCAGTGCTACCAGGCCAGTGTGTTTAGCTCAAAAATTGTGACACTGGTAGAACACTGGCTGTGACATGGGGCTGTGACATGGGGCATCATCAGGCATCATCAGGCATCCCTGAGTTCCTCTGACTCTGCTGCACTCTGAAACTCACTCACAGCCCAATTTCTCTGCTTTTAACAGCAAAGGGAAATCTGGTGCAGGCATTTCTACAAAGTGTTCACTTAAATGAAGGATATAAATAAGGATACACAGGATATAAAATAAGGCATTTTTCCCAAGCTAGTTCCTTGTTGTGCTGCTTGAAAGAACAGTAAAGAGTTTAAAGTGACACACAACATTTCAAAGACATGTGAAAAAATACTCTGGTTTTGCTTTGGGGTGCAGATATATACTCTTTTTTTTTTTTTTTTTTTTTTT
>JAAWXA010000037.1:1154926-1177538 GCA_038090715.1 Florisuga fusca
TTTTTTTTACTTTTTTTTTAAAATTTTTTTTTTTTTTTTACTTTCCCCAGGCTGAAGAGCCTCAAAAGTGGGCAGGGGAGGTGCCTAAAAATGGGATGTGGTTGTGTCTAGGGAGGCAGGAGACCAGCACATCCAAACTCCAGGAGCAGATTATCATGGATTTTTGTATCACTTCACCACCTCTGGAGCTGGCAGCAGGGTGTGGGAATGGCCAGAGGAAATTGCTGCCTGTTCTGCAAACTTTCCCAGGTTGGTCAGCCAGCTGGGTTTCGGGGCTCTGCATTTCCAGGTGCAAAGCTCTCCAGTGAGCATCCTGGATGGATATTCACCCCCCAGAAATCAGGCTGAAAAATGGCAGTAGAATTGAAAAATACCAGTGTATGGCTCTAAGTTCCATGGTTACCATTGCTGACTTCTGGCAGCATCAGGGAGAGGTGGTTAAGTTTGGGGGTTTTTTGTTTTTTTTAACCCTCAGCTGGTGAGAATTCCCTTTGGCCTATCAAAATGTAACATAAATTAAAGCTACAAAGTTTTTGGTATGATCCAGGTGTGTGTCCAAACACTGTTTTGGTAAAAATGTATTAAGAGAAAGAGCTGGGGTTTAGATGATGTTACTCTGTCCTGGTCCTGCAAGAGACACATCTGAAGAAATAGGGGTTCTTGTCCTGAATGAAACAAGGGAGGGAAAAAAAAAAAAAAAATTAAAAACTTCTAAGCACAAAGTTAGGGTTAAGCTGTTATAATCCATCCTGCCAGCACTGTCTGTGCTGTATCAATAAAAGCAGAATATACCTTTTTTTTTTGCTCTTCTGCTTTAAAAGTACCCCAAAAGCTCCTGGATGTTTCAAGGTCCCACTGGCAGAGATTCAAGACTTTTAAATAATGTTTTTTCTTTAAGTGTGTCTGAAAGACCACGTCACCTCCCTCAGTGGTGCTCTTTAGATGGATGTGGCACAAGCAGCAGTGGCTTTCCCAAATATTTACATCCCTTCAGGCTGAGGTTGACCCATTTTTATGGTTTTTTTCCCCATTTTTATTTTTTTTCCCCCCTCGATTTACCAGTTTTGTGGATAACTCCCCCTGTTTTTCTTCCCTAGAGGTACAGATAAGTTGGGAAAGCCTGAAGATGAAGCTGTGCCTTGTGAAACACCAGTGGGTGCTGTGTTTTGGAATTCTGGGGCAGGGAAGTTCATGGGAATATGGTTTGCAGAGCAGAATTCCAGGTACCTCTGGGATCCCAGTGCTGTGTCTGGGAGGTGTCTCAGCTATTCCTCTGACACTACATGACTTGTTCTGTATATCATTTTTTTATTATTTTTTTTTTCCTGTCTCCCCTCTTGCTCTGCTCTCCTTCAGATGAACTAGCTGGGAAAAGATGTAGTCTGTGGGTTTCTGACTAGGTTGCTAAAATCAGTCCTGAAGCCCTGTGTAAGCATGACCTTTGAAATACTTCCAAAAAAAAAAAGAAAACCCACCAAAAACCCCTCAGTGGTTCTGCCTTTCCATCCCTGGGTGAAAGTTGTGCTCTCACTGTCCATCCACACTTTCCCTTCAAAGTCATAAAAAAAAAACCCAACCCCACAACCTAGGAAAAGCTTATCTCTTGCAAGGAGGGTTTGCCAGTGAGTTCTGTAGCAGCTGACATCTTCAGGGACTGCTTTCCCTCTTAAATCTGCAGCTCTTCAATTACTCTTCATTTAAATGCAGGGTTTCTTCCTGGTGTGTGTCTCCCCCTCAGCCCTTTGTTGCCAAGCTCAGTGCTGAACAGCTCTAACTGAAGAATCTTCAGATGAAAGGGGAGGTGCCTTCCTGTGTTTTCCTTCTGTTTTATTTAATAATAGCTGGCAGTGAGTGAGAAACCACTTGGGATGTGGTACCAGGCACTGGGTGTCTCAAAAAGGAAGAAGCTGAGAGGTGGAGCTGAAGTGGCCCGTGGGAAGTCACCCACCCCAGGCAGGACAGGGCTCTGCTGGCCACTGATACCATCCCGAGGAGAGGGAGCAGCAGCCACCAGTACCCTGAATATTCAGAAGCATTAAATGCAAAGATCAAGCAATTTAAGTCCTTGAAACTGAAGAGTGTCTAAAGAAACACCCGGGGTTTCCACAGGTGGTAACAGCAGAACCAAAGCTGGAAGCTGAGGATGCACTGTTGGACCAAACAGCTTTCTGTGTCCCTCACTGTCTTCTCCCTTTATTAATTAGTGTGTTGCTTATGCAAATGGCTGTCCTGACCCTTGCCAGTGTGTGAAAGGATATTGAAGTGACTCGTGGGGTTTCTTGGTTGGGGGGAGTGTTTCTCGAGAAAGGCAGCAGTAGCTTATTCTTTCTAGAGGTTTTTTAGATAATTAGATCTGAGTGTGGACACGGTCAGAACTGCCAACACTCTTCACCCTTCTGCCACTTTCTGTACTCCTCTTGGCCCTTTGGTTTCTCAGAGAGGAGAGCAGAGGGACAGGACATGAGTTGGAGCCAGGTGTATTGCTGGGGGTTTGCAGCTATGCTATCCACAGAGAGCAGAAAAAGTGAATGCATTGCTGCTGAGCCAGAGTTTTCCTGAGCTGTGCAAGCAGCCTTAAGCTGTCCCTGAACACAGAGGAGCTTTGATTTAAAAAAAAGAAAACAAAACCTAAGAAACAAACCAACACACACCACCTCCCAACAACCAACCCAACAAACATGTCCTGTCTCCTCCCCTCTGCTCTCACTGGCTTCCTCCTGGTTCCTAGGCTGCTGTTTCCATGCAGTTCCTTGGTGGCACCTTCATCCAGAGTAAATCTGGAGCTTCCTCATCACAGTTCTTCAGCTAAATGAGCTGTGAGGGGCTTTTCCTAGGGTGTAGTGGAAAGCCCAGTGAGAGCCTTGGCACTGGAGCTGCTGGGCAGCAGGGTCTGTGGGTGTCTGTGGTGAAAAACATGAAGCACTAAGAGCAGTGCTGTGGAAGTTCAACTTTGGTCTTGTAAAACCCTCCACTGGAGTGTTTAACAGCATGGGTGGGAGTTTCTGAGAAAAAGAGGGCAAAGAGGAACTCAAATACAAAGTTCAAAAGGGGGTTGCATCATTGGGAGAAACCCTAGAGGAGTTTTTAGGTCCGGGAGTAGTTTCACATGAGCTCATTGCAAGAGTTTGGAGTTCCACCTGGGCTGATCAGGGTCTCAAACAAGCCAAAGATCCAGAAGTGGAGTTGCTGTTGAGGCAGGTGAGCTGGGTGGTTGGGAGCAATGACAAGGAGTGCACATCCATCCCATCCACTCCCTCCCCAGCCCTCAATCCCTGCTAACACAACTCTCCTTCTGGGTCTCTTGCCCCTATCTCCAGGGGAATGGTTTCTGCTACGTGGCCATTTTTTAACTCAGAATTTCCCCCTGCCCTTTGATTTGCAGATTCCTTGCACAATACAGCAACAACCAGAGCCTGGGCAAGGGGAATGGTTGTTGGCTAACTAGTTTTAAGGCATGTACTGCAAGTGACTTAAATCTGTTTATCTCACCTCACACAATAAAGCCTTGAGGGGATGTATCAAAATCATGTTTGGTTGATAAGGAAAAAAAAAAAACCCAAAACAAACCCCTTTCTGCTGTCACCTGCAGCTGGTGCCTTTGTTCTGGTTTGCTTTTTCACTTGCCTGTCTTGGGGGAGGAAGAGGAGGCCAACACTGGTGGAATTTCCCTTTCTCTGTTCTATTTAATTCTGTTTGTGGCTAGATCTCCATCCCTCAGCATCTCCACCCAGAAGGAGCAGCTGAGGATTGCCCCATGGAAGGGGAATCCCCCGTGGCACCAAGCCAGCACAGTCAGTGCCACAGCACCTTCCAGCCTGCTTCCCTGCCTGCTTCCCTGCCTGCTTCCCTGCCTGCTTCCCTGCCTGCACATCTGGGATGGTTGGAAGGGCTGAACATCTCTTAAGGTGCCTCAGAGTTCTCGTTGAGCACCCCAGCAGCTGCTCCAATCTGAGTGAGAGGTTCTTCTGCCCTTCTCTTCCATCTGGTGTTTTCCAGGAGCTGAGCTTTGTGTGGTTAGGGTGTTAACCTCTGGTATCACAGGGAGCTTGGAGGTGGCTGAAGGGCCCATCTTGAATGCAGGTGGCAAATGGCACGTGGTGCTGTCTGTGCTTTTTTTGAAAAATTCAGTTCTGGTGGTTGGTTTGTGTTTTGGTGATCATCCTGGAGCAGGAGGTGCATCACATCTCTGAGCCTTCAGAGCAGTTTTTTTGGCCCAAGGTATTAGATAAGCTGGTCACTCAAGCATAGTTTGGCCTAGTCACATTCCAGATAAATGGAAATTCATGCCATGTCCAGCTCCTGCAGTAGGAAGCTTGAGGGAAGCTTGTAACCTGAGGGTGGAGAACATCAGGTGGCAACAGAACACGAGGAAAGGGTCTCAGGTTGTGCCAGGGGAGGTTTAGGTTGGAGACTGGGGACAGTTTCTCCCTGGAAAGGGTTGTCAGGTGGAGTGCCCATCCCTGGAGGGGTTTCAGAGCTCTGGAGATGTGGTGCTGAGGCTGTGGGGCAGTGGTTCTTGGTGACCTTAAGGGTCTCTTCCAACTCATGTGGCTCTGGTTCTGGATCCTTGCCATGCCCCTGAAGCTGAGCATGAATGCTGGGCTCCTGCAGGAGCTGGGCATTATCTTGGGCTTTGTCAGAGCCATGCCTCCCCCAGCCAGTGAGAACACCCTGCCTGGGGGAGCCTGGCTTCTCCTAAGCCTTGCTGCACCAGTGGAGTGGGATGGGAACCCCAGGGGACCCATTTCTGCTCCCAGAGCCACAGCTCAGCCTGAGCACCCAGGGACCCAGCTCTTGGCAGTCTGGTTACAGTGGGCAGCAGTGGTCACTCTGTGCCGTGGCTTTTGAGGCCAAAAAAGCCCTCCCAGAGACAGGAACCCAAGTGTCTTGAAGTGTTTGTGCATCAGGGAGAGAAGAAAACTCTCTCAGCTTTCAGAAGTACTTGGGGTTTGGCTTCCACTGCCCACACCAGCCCTTCCCTCCCTCCCCTCCTTTCCTCAGCTCTGCCCTCCTCCAAATCAGGGTTCCATTGGGTTGAAAGGTATGAGGCACTTCTCCCAGTGCTCCCCTGGATGCAAGGCATGGTTAACACCCTCACCTTTACTTGTTTGGGGTTTTTTTTCCATAAAAATGCCACGCAGCAGGGATGCTCCTGTCCTCGGGGTGCCATGTGCAGCAGACACTTCAGAAGCACCTGGTGCATCGTGCTGAGCAGGAGAAGCTGCAGCCTTTGCTGCTCCTGCTTGGAAAGCCAGCAGAATGGGATTTGTACTTGGAAATCAGCCTTTTATCTTTTCATGTCATATTCACAGCCCTGTCCTCCTGTCACCTCCTTAAGCCCTGATTGCAGCCGGGCATTCAGGAACTGAGTCCCAAGTCCAGGGATCTCCCTGTGGGCTGCAGCTTTCTGAAGGAGAGACTTTGCCTTTTTCACCAGTTCCAGTGGGAGCTGTAGGCTGAAGGTGAGGGTGATAACTCTGTGTGCTCTTACATTCCAGTGCTTGCCTCTTGATAACTGGAGAGGACAGTCCCCCTGACAGCAGCACCAGGGAGGGGAGGCAGGGAGACTGGCCAAGCCCCAGATGTGGTGAATCCCTTGTGGTGATTCCTGTGAAATCCAGTGGCTGTTGGCACGTGGTTGCCTGTAGTTATCCCAGGAGCATGCTGGACCCTCATGGTGCACCCTGTGGTGATGTCCAGGGTGTTGTGCATGCATTTGGGAGCACAGCTTAAGGCAGGAAGCAGAGCTGGGGTCTGTGCAGCCTTGGGGAGGCTCAGGACAGAGCTGGTTCTGGGGTCCCAGTACTCAAAGGGGGTCACAAAGCAGCTGGAGACTCTTTGGGGACATAGGGCAATGGGCACAAGTTGCTCCTGGGGAGATTCCAGTTGGACACAAGAGGAAAATGATTCCCCCTGAGGACAGCCAGAGATTGGAATGGTCTCCCAGGGGAAGGGGGGGGATTCCCCCACTTGGGAAAGGTTGAAGTCTCAGCTGGGTGGGTGCTGGGACATCTCACATCAACACTGAGATGAGCAGGGTTGGAGCAGGTGACCCTGGAGGTCCCTCCCAACCTGACATCCTCTGAGGAGCCCTTGGTGATGGAGCAGGCAGAGTGTGATGGCATCAAAGTCCTGGAGGGGATGCTGCAATCCCCAGTTCCAGAGGTGGGATGTCCTGGGCTGAAGGCATCAGGGACTCTCAGTGGGGTGAGCAGAGGAGAGCAGCAGGGCCTGGGCTGGAGGAACAGTCTGCTTGCTGTGTGAGCACTGGGAGGGAAGGGCTGACACTGGGAAACCACAGAGCAGAGACAGCCAGGAAGCACCTGCTGGAGCAGATGGCACCCACCAAAGGGGGGAGAGGGACAGCAGGGCCACCCCAGCAGGCTGGGCAAGAAACACTTGTACCATGTGCAGGGTCCCTGCCCCAGCACCTGCTGGTGATTTCCCAGAAATGCCATCACAGGGAGGGTGCTGGACACCAGGAACCTCAGCTGTCCTGCTAGCTCTGCACCCTCCTGGCTGCTGAGGTGAGTCTTGTGGTGTTACCTGGGGGGGTGCTTGCCTCTGGCACCTTGCTCTTCCACTGGTTCTCATGCTGCAGCAGTTTTTTGGGGAGGTAAGCATGGGTGATGTGGCTTGCCTTGTATTTACATGTGTCCTTACTCCAGTGTGCTTGTGGGGTGGACAGAGGGACAGCTGGCAATATGCATCCTCTGCAAGTGTGACCTTCTTGTCTTTGGTGGTGAAGAGAAATGAGCTGAGGACTTGCATGCCCTTAGCATCTCTCTCTCCAAGTGTCTTCACATTGTCCTGCTCAGCTCTGCTTGTTCTTCCACCCCTGGTACAGCTGCTCTGGCTGTGGCCATCTGAGATCCTCTCCTCTCTCTCCCCTCTCCTCTTCTCCCCTCTCCTCTTCTCCCCTCTCCTCTTCTCCCCTCTCCTCTTCTCCCCTCTCCCCTCTCCTCCAGGTATGTACCAGGACTCAGAATAGGTCCTCACCCCAGTGACTTGATCAGGCAAAGGTTTGTTCTGTGGTTTTGCTGACAGAACCTGAGGAAAGAGATATAAAAATTGTGGTGTTCCCTTGTGTTTTCAGGGGAGTTTCAGGAGATGTTTGGAGAGTGATTCAGGAGCTGGAATTTTCCTTAGGATTACAAAGACTTCTGAAAAAACCAAATGGAATGGTTTGTTAGTCCTTCTGCCATGCAGCTGTGGTAGTGAGCTGCTTGAGGTGGAATGCAGCTTCACTGAGGTCACCTTTCCACTTCTCCCTCTCCTTATCCTGACACAGTTAGGTGCTCACTGGTGCTGGTGAGGCAGGATGAGACCCAGCATCCTCACAAGGCTCCTCAGGAGACCTCTCTGGAGCAGCCAGCACCTTGGAAAAGTGTCCCTGGGACAGCACAGAGGGGTCCTGGGGGGCAGTGTCTTCTCAGGGGCACAGGGTTGCTTTGGTGGTGAACTTCAACCCAGCAGGTCCTTGAGGGAGGAGTGGGATGTAGAGGACTGCAGGGAATTCAGAGCCTTACAAAAAGTCTAAAAGCTGGTGGTGATCTCTGCTCTTTGTGCTCTGAGAGCCCTGGGTGTGATGCAGCAGTGGTGGTGAAGCTGGGAGAAGCCCAGTCCCGTCCTCCCTTCCCACTATTAAATCTCTTGGGACATAAAACCATTGGAATTTTATTTTTGGAGTTTTATTTTATGTCCAGAACACACCTCTGCCCACAGAAGCCCTGCTGGGATCTTGCTGTGCTTGCACTGGTGGAGCAGGAGGAGCCTCGTTCCCTAAAAACGCTTTTCAGTTCCACCAAACTTTCTGCCACTTCCCAGTTTGATTCCACAGAATTGCTGCCCCAGGAGCTGTTCTGACTGTCCCTTTGCCCTGGCTCCTGGTGCAGTGCAGGAGAGAGGATTGCAGCTCTGCATCCAAGTTTGTCCTAAAACAGCAGTTTGTCCTAAAAAGAGCAAACTCCAAGTAGAAGCCACTTGGCTCTGCCACCACATTAAAGGGTTTTTCTTCTGCAGCCATGGGTATTCCAGCTCCTCCTCAAATCTCAACCCCTGAGGGAGCTTCAGCCCTTTTTGCCTCTTCATTTTTCCCCCCTGAACTCCCTCCTGCCTTCCTTCATCTCCCCACCCGTGCTCCTGGGAGCTCCCTTGGCAAAGAGGATGAGGCAGAAGGAGACCTTGGGGCTCTCTGGGTCTGGGTGGCCCCATCCCACTCTCTGTTGCCCCTCTGGCCCTGGAGGTGGGTGCTGTCTGGGCTCACCCACCTTGCTGGCCAAGGCAGATAAGGGGGCAGACACAGAGGGGTGCAACTGCTTTGGGTGGAGCTGCTTTTATTTTACACTTTTTTCTTCTTTTCTTGGTGGGAGCTGCGTGTGTGCGTGAAGCAGATGACAGAAAACTCTCTATTTGTCCCCAAATTGATCTTGCTGGAGTTGGCTGATACCTAAATACTGTTAGAGCAGGCAGATAGGCACGTGTGTGCCTCTACCCTGCCTTGCCCTCTGCCCAAATTGCAAACCAAAGAGGGGGTTTTATTTTCTTGTAGGTGGTTTTGGGTGTTTCTCTTCCCCCTCCAGTGGGGAAGAGATGTGTGTGCTGGGATCAAGGTTTGATTTGATCTTTGGTTTCTTCTTACCAGTTTTTTCTGGAAGACTTCTGTGTGTCCATTCCCTACCATAATTCCTCTAGGAAAACTGGGGAGTCCTGGAAAATGTGTTTCCTGACTAATGCCATTCCTCCTTCTCCAAATGAATCACTTGTGCTCTCGTGTTGCTTTGGGCTGACTTCCCTATTGACTTCAGTGCCTGGGATTTAATTAGAAATCAAGGGATGTTATTTGGAGCTGTAAAACTACACAGCATTTTTCTCCGTGCAGTGAAATTACAGTAATAAAAAAATTAAGAAAATTAAATATTTGCATAGTAACTGTCCTGGGCGTGAGCTGAAGAGTCTCTTTGTGTGTCTGCATCCACCACTCTTGCACCCTCTCCTTTTCCAAAGGTGGAAATAAAGCTCAGACACCAGAGGGGGGTCTGCAGGGCACCAGGATGGGTTTTCCTGGGTATTTTGGAGGGAAGAAATGACTCCCAGAAATAACTCCCCTAATGGGTGGGCTCTTCCTTTGGAGTCAGTCCTTGGTGGTGGAGCTTCCCCAGAACCCAGAAGAACTCACGTTGGTTATTAGGGGACTTGAATCCTGTAGAGCTGGCCTTTAGGGTGCAAAGGAATGTTTTTATTCAGGGTGGGGGTGTATTTTAGGGGTTCTTTTGCATTGCTGCTCTGGTGTGGTGTTGGAGGCAGCACCTGCAGAACCAGCGGGTGCTCTATTTAAAGAAACAAAACAGAACAAAACCCTGCAACTGGCTGCACACACCCATGGGGCTACCCAGCCCTCCTGTCAGGCAGGTCCTGCTCTGCTGAGGCCCAGAGGGACATTATCTTCCCCTTTTCCTTGGAGCCTCCCTGCTGCAAAAGGCTGAGGGAGATAAGGAGCAGCAGCTCTGCACCTCCCCTGCCGGCATCGCCCGCGCATCCCCTGTGATTCCCCAGGCAAGGAGTTGCCTCCATGGAGAAGATCTTCCCCTCCAGTCCCATCAAGCTGCTGTAAAGGGGAAGGTCAGAGCCCAGCCAGACCTGCCTTCTGGTCACCCTTTGGTTTCCAGGGCTGTCCCAGCAGCCAGGGATCTATCTCTCCATGCTGGAAAAGCTTTTCTGATTTTCCCGTGCGGGGAGCAGCGATTTTAACAGCTGAGATGTAACAGCAGCTGAGTTGTCTGGAGCCTCAAAGGTGTGGGTTAGTTTAAGAATAAGAAGCTTGGTTGCTTATTATTTTAGAATGCTTCTTGCTTGCCTTTACCAAAGGTGGTGCTTAAGCTAGGCCAGGATTCGTGGTTTGGAACCCGTTATACCACGTACAGAACCAGGCAGAGGTGGGCAGCCTGAGCACAGCCACATATCTGTGCCTCTCAAACACCAGCAAAACCAGGGACCAGACACTGAAAACAACCTTTGGCACCCCTTGTAGTGGAATGCCTTGCATTTTCCACCTCATCTGTGCCACCCTTTGCTTGGGGGTGAAATTCTCACAGGCGTTTGGCGCTGTTCTTTTATTTTCCAGGTGAAAGAACTTGTCCTTGACAACTGTAAGTCATGCGACGGCAGAATCGAAGGCCTCACAGATGAGTTTGAAGAGCTGGAGTTCTTAAGTACAATCAACGTAGGCTTAGCCTCAGTTGCAGACTTACCAAAGTTAAACAAACTTAAGAAGGTAAATAAAATACCCTCTGCTGCCGCCCTCCCTTTGCCCGACGCCCCGCGCGTAAAGTAGTTCTTTGGAAAAATGCAAATGTAATTTAGCTGTGACCAGACTCCTTTGTCATCCGTGTTTGCACTAAAAACTCAAGATGTTTATGTGCCTTTTAGCTTGAGCTAAGCGACAACAGAATCTCAGGAGGACTGGAAGTCTTGGCAGAAAAATGTCCCAACCTCACGTATCTAAATCTAAGCGGCAACAAACTAAAAGATCTCGGTACAATAGAACCTCTGGTAAGTGGATGTGGGCTGGGCTGAAATCCAACCCCAACTTTGTCATCAGTATGAGCATTTCAGGCTTGCAAAGTCTCAAGGTGCCCTGGGGCTGAGCTGGCCCTGGCTGTGGCTGCCCTGCCCCGGGGCTGTGCTTCCCTCTAGTGGTACCGGGGCTGGGGATGCCCCAAACTCCCCCACCCCAGCCCAGGCTGCAGGTCTGTCACCCAAACTCTGTCTGAGCTGCTTGTATTTTCACTGGAGCACTGGGTCTACAATCTCCAGCCCCTGCTTCTGCCCAGGGCTGTGGTGGCTGCTGGAGGTTGTGCCCCCATCCTGGGCTTGCAGCTGGGCAGAGGGTGCTGAGCTTCCAGCTGGTTCCTGCTGGCTTCCATCACCTCTCCTGACCAGCACCATGGTCCTTCTGCCTCTTCCTTCCAGTGCTGAGATCCAGTTTGTCAGGTTGCACTTCCATAAAGGATCCAGTTCTGGTAGTGCTGTTTCCTGGTTTTTGCTTTGTGGGTCCTTTGCTCTCCAGAAACTACAAGTTTTTGCTCGTAAAAACTTACTTTTTAAGTTACTTTTTAAGCTACTTTTTAAGTTACTTTTTAAGTTACTTTTAAGTAAATTTTAGTTACTTCCCAAATACTTTAAAATATCTGAAGGAGCAGTTTTGGGATCTTCTTTCTCCCAGCAAAACAGAGCAGAGCAGATAAACTCCTGTAGCAAACAAGTGAGAGAGAGGATTGTGACTGCTACCAGCTTTAGTTTTCCTGTTTTCTTGCTGTCACCATTGATCTACACCCTAAATTCCAGCAGGGAGATATTTCATAAGACTGGTTACAAATCCTCAACTGCTTCTGCTTTTATTGTTGGCACATCAAAGTGCTGTGGGAAATGCACAAAAAGAAATTTGAAAGTTAAAATCAGGTGCTTAATTCCTGCTCCATTTCTAAGCCTTTTTTTTTTTTTTTCCACAGTCTCTAAGGTACAATCATTAACATTTTTACATTCTCTTTTAGCAAAATTCTTGTGTCCAAAGAAGAATCTGTTTCTTATAGTTTAAATACACCTGCCTGCAATTTTCTGTCCTTGTGCTTTGGGGATAATTGGCTGAAGTGAGACTTCTCCTCAGCCTGGCCCCTGGCAGCAGGTGTGCTTTTGCACGTTGCCTCCTCCAGACCTCAGTCTCCTATTTGCAAGAAGTTGAACGTGACAGAGAGCATTTTCCCCTTTCAGACACCAGCCAAGCATCAGAGATCTTTGTTCCACCCCAGGCAGAGACTGAAATTTCCCTTCTGACACAGGGAAGGTTTTGAGTTGCACTCTCTGCTCTGTAGAGAATTATTGTGACGCCAAACTTAGAGGTTTCGCTTTTAATTTAATTTTATTATTTTTTTTTTCCAGAAAAAGTTAGAAAACCTGAAGAGTCTAGATCTTTTCAATTGCGAGGTAACCAACTTGAACAATTACAGAGAAAATGTCTTCAAGCTCCTCCCCCAACTCACATACCTCGATGGCTACGACCGGGATGACAAAGAAGCCTCAGACTCTGACGCAGAGGGCTACGTGGAGGGGGACGAGGAGGAGGATGAGGATGGTATGTGAGCTGGGCTGCCCCAGATAAAAGATGGATGTGCTGCCTGGCACACTCATGCTTCCAGCTCTGACTTGTTGGCAAGAGAAGGGTGTTCTCAGCAGCTCCTTCCTGAGTGGTGTGAAGGGGAAAGTTCCCTCTGTGTCCTCCGAAGGGACGAGGGCTGGAGGAGAAAGTTCTCTCAGTGGCCTCTGAAGGAAGGAGGGGTTAAAAGAGAAAGTTCCCTGGGTGTCCTCTGAAGGAAGGAGGGGAAAGGAGGTGGGCAGGCCCTGAAGGAGCTGCTTTTCTCCTTCTTCTCTCTAGGGAAAGACCGGGATGACAAAGAAGCACCTGACTCTGACGCAGAGGGCTACGTGGAGGGCTTGGACGACGAGGAGGAGGATGAAGATGGTATGTGGATTTGTGCTGCTCCCAGGGTGGAAGTTGTGAGGTTGAGAACGCTGTGTGGGACGTTTGGCTCCCTGCTCTGACTCACTGGCAAGAGAAAGGGTGTCCTCCTCAGCTCCTGGCTGCTGTACAGCAGAAGGATCTCAGTGAAGGACCCTCTCAGCGAGGTGGGCAGAGCCTGAAAGAGCTACACCCTCAGCCAGGTCTGTAGTCAGAGGTAGGGAGTGAAAGGTTGGTAGAAAAAGGGGCCAGGAAGAGGAGACATTGAAGGAGTCCAGGGGACAATAAACCCAGGGGAAGAGGACTTCAGGGAGAGCTGGGCAGGGGTGGCAGGCAGACACTGGAGTTTTCCAGGAGCAGTGTGAGCAGGGAAGTAGGAGCAGTTGTGTAGTCCCTGGTGGATAAGGGTAGGGTGGAGAACCAGACTGGGTGTAGAAGCAAGTGGCTGAGTCAAGGAATCAGGCAAAGGAGCCAAGGCATCACCAGGAGGTTGTAGCAGCTCTGTGAGGACAAAGTGAACTAATTGGTACTGGGCAGGAAGAGAGGAGAGGGGGTGTGCTGAAGTCTCCTCGGGGAAGCTGTGTGAAAGGCACTGGTGAAGCAAAACTTCTTCATGTTAGGGAAGGTCCTGGTGGGTCCCACTGAGCTGGAGGGGCTGCTTTGCCCCCCCCAGCCCTGGCAGTCTGCTCTGGGAGGCATCAGGGCACTGGTTGGATGAGTATCCAGCTGAGCTGGGGGAATTTGCTAGACTCTTCAAACCCAGCTGCACAGCAAAAGCAGAATTGCTGGGTGTGCAGTTTTCCCTCCAGTGCTGAGTGTGAGCTGTGGTGAGAGGGGTGAGCACTGCAGCAGGGCTGGGCAGCCTGGTGCATCCAGCCAGCTTCAGCAGGGCACAAGTCTGGGCATGAAAAGCTCCAAAACACCATTCCTGTGTTTTGGGGGGAAAAAAAAACAACAACAAAACACCAACAAACAAACCCAACCCCCCCCCCAAAAAAAAACCAACCCAGTATCTGGTTTGTTGCATGGGCTGGTTGCATTTAACCTCTTGAAAAGAAGAAGTTGGATGGTGTGTGACCCTCCTGGGTTACTTGGGGAGGGTTCCCAGAGTGTGGTTGGTTTGTGAAGTTGTGCTCTGTCCCTGCTGGGAGCAGATGGAGATGGAGAGCTGCAAGTGTCCCACGGGCTCAGAAATGCACATTAGGAGTGGGGAGTGGAGCAGCTGAAGCTAAAGCAGTCCTGAGGCTGCTGTGACTTCATTGTCAGGGCCTCTGCAGCCCTCCAGCACCTCAGAGCATGGGTGCAGCTGCCACACTACCCTGTCCCCAGGCTGGAGAGGCACAGGGCTACATCTTCACCCTGTGGAGCAGCTGAGGAGCTGCCCTGGGTTGTGTCCTGCCCTCCAGCTCTGCTCCCAGGGTGCTCCCTGGGTGGGTGGGAGGGAGGTTGACACAGCTCAGGTGGCAGTGTTAGGGGGGGAGGGAAAAAAAAGGCAACTTGACATGCCTGAGTGGTTAATCTTGTTTGACATTACAGAAGAGGAGTATGATGATGATGCTCAGGTAGTAGAAGATGAAGATGATGAGGAGGAAGAGGAGGAAGGAGAAGAAGAGGATGTGAGTGGAGAAGAGGAGGTAAGGGTTGGTGGGATTCATGATGGGTGGGGAGTGGGAATAATTGGCCAAGAAATGGAGCAAATATTGGGGGGTTTCAGCCAGTGGAGCTGTACTTGACTTGAGGAGCATGGTGAGGGTGGGTTTGAGGTGTGCCTGTCTATGAGCCAGCTGCCATCTAGTGACCACTGCCATGAAATCCTCCTGGTTATTGGGCTGTCAAAAAAAAACCACCAGCAGGAACATCTGCAGAGCTGGTCTGAGGTGCATCTGAGGAGCTGAGCTTCCAGCCTCTGTCCCCACGGGGGGCCCAGGGATTCATGACCCCGTGTTCCTCCTTGGGCACGTTACCTGGTGGATTTTCAGGATGTTGAGAGTATTAGAGCAGTCCAGCTGCTGTGTGTGGGTGTGAGGAGCTGGGCACAGTCTGCTGAGGCTTTGCTGTTAGCACAGCCCTGGGGAATGGGGCTAAAATTGGGCTGTGGGAGTTTGGGTGACTTGTCTGCCAGCCAGACAATCTTCCCTGCTTCACTGCCACTCCTGAAGGGCTGCTCAGCCTCTTCCCAAACCCAACAGCAACTCCTGGAGAGATGTCTGTCCATGGTTTAACCCTCTCTGGCCCTAAACCACCTGCACTCAGCTCACTCAGCTCAGGGCACAGTCACACAATTTGCAGCTCTCAGCGTGAGGCATAAAACTGTTTCCTGGCCCAGGCCAGGGGTGGCTGCTCTGATTGCTTCTGATTTTCTGCAATGAAACTTGGGCCAGAGTCCAGTTATTCTGTATCAAAAAACCCTGCACTTCCACCAGCTGGTGGGAAGTGTCTGCCTTTTGTTTAAGATGCTCCAAGGACTTTCTCTCTGCTGTAGAATTCTGTTGGAGATCACCAAGTGCTGAACAGTCCTGCACTGACTTTTTTTTTTCAATCCTTCCCTTTTTTCCCCCCTCCTTCTCTCTTTTTTTGTAAATCCAGGAGGATGAAGAAGGCTACAACGATGGTGAGGTAGATGATGATGAAGATGAAGAAGAGCACGGTATGGCAGCAACCCACTTCTTGCTAGAGATAAAAATAAGAAAAATCATTTTTATTGAAAGTAAAATCCCCTTTTCTAAAAAGCAGGCTGGTGCTTGCAGTCCTGCTCCTTTGATAGTGAGCCAGTTGCCAAAGCAGGAGCTTGATGAACCTGTGGAACTTCTCAGGAGTGTGAGGGAGCACCCAGCATCACCCACACTGTGGTTTCTTTTCCAGGGGAAGAACAGGGACAGAAGAGAAAACGAGAACCTGAAGAAGAAGGGGATGAAGATGACTAAACTGAATAACCTATTTTGAAAATTTCCTATTGTGATTTGACTGTTTTTACCCTGTATTTCCCCTCCCCACACCCCAACCTTTTTTTTTTCTTTTCTTTTCTTTTCTTTTTTTTCTTTTGTTTTTTTTCTGATTGTAATGTTGCTGTGGGAACGAGAGGGAGAAGCAGACTGGGTGGGCAAGGGAATAAAATACTATTTTTACTGCCACTCCTCCTATTCATTTTGATTTTTTTTTTTTCTTTTTGTCCCTCTCTTAGTCCCTGTAACTGCAATAGCAAGTATAAACCAAGTGGTAATTTGTTTCTTATTATTGGAGTGGGTAGTTTGCCATCTTTCCAAAAAACAAAAGTTTCAGAGATCAGTGGATGAGACCCCAAAGAGAGACTTTCCTTCTGAGGCAGCTGAACAGAGTTGCTTGCTGGGATTTTTCCACTGCTGCCAGTCACTAAATGCATCATCAGCATTTTTTTTTGGGGGGGGGGGGGGGGGGGGGGGGGGGGGGGNGGGGGGGGGGTTTTGCTTTGTGTTTGTTTTTTTTTTTTTGGCTAGGGTATAGCCAACACACTGAAAATGGCAGGCATTGAAATATATATATAAATATATATAAAAAGTGTTCCTAATTCCTGAGTTACTAGTGAAATGAATTTGACAATTGTAATAAAAAAAAAAAAAAATGTTTCAACCCTTTTAAATAAGGTGTGTACTATTTTGGTCTGTAATATATAACACCTAGACAATTTTAAGTGATGAGAAACTACTTCCACTTGTGCTGTATACTTTGAAAATTTTTACAAACCTGAGTACAGGAGGCAGGTCTGCATGTAGGGGTAGGAGGTTTCTTTTCATACACTCAAGCACGAGATACTAATACAAAATTGTATTTTCTTACCTAGTGGAAGTCAGTAAAATGACTGAAAAAAAAAAATACCTAGTGAATGTACAGTTTTACTTTCATATCCCTCTTTAAAATAGCTTTAGAAGTGACTTGTATTTCCTAGTCAATATCTCATCTGTATAAATACATTTGCAACAGGTTTTTTTTTTGTTCGTTTTGGTTTTGTTTTGGTTTTTTTGTTTTTTGTTTTTTTCCCAGAAGAGCCAAACTTTGAGTTTTATGTCTGTTTGTCATTGATGAATTTCAATAAATCTTTTTATACAATTTTTTCTGTGGCTTTTTTGAGTGCAAAGGGGCCACGGGGAGGGAATGGCATGCACCTTTTTCACAAAGGCATTTACTCTCAGCTATCCTGGTGAATTCTCTGATATTTTTAGGAGCTTGATGATACATTCTGCTCCAGAAAAACTCCTCTTAACCACTGTGGGGTGAAACCAAGGGAGAGGCTGTGGCTTTGGTGCAAATTAAATACCTTTTTTCTGTTCAGGATGAGGGTTTCTTCTGTGTTCCCAAGGTGCTGATTGCAGCCCAGCTCCTGAGCAATCCTCTCCCTCTTCATCCAGGCCCAGAAGGAAGAACTCTTTGATTCCCTTCCTCCGTGTCCCCTGGTTCAGTGCCTGCCTTCTGGGTTTGTCTGTTTAGGGGCTGGAGGCTCCTTCCTGCCCACCCAGACCCAAATCTCTGCGTTTTCCTCTCTTGTCAATGATTTCTGTGTTATAGGGGGGGGCAGCAGAGCCAGCAGCACCTCCTGTGTGCTCCAAATCCAGTTTTTCCCTCGTGCAAGGGCAGGAGAAGCTGCAGGGGATCAGGGATTTCTTCTCCAGTTGATCTCTCTGGAAGGAAAAAAACCCAAAAGTTCATTTTGTTGTTTTATTTTTTGCTGGGGCAAGCTAAGGCGTGTGTGCAGGGTGGGCTTTTGGGCTGGGCTTGGGTTTTTCTAAGAGGAAAACGAAGCAAACTGCTCCCTCCTCATCTAGGAACCCAAAGCAGGACCCAGCAGGGCAGGGCCAGGCTCCTGCCAAGCCCTGGGGACCAGCAGGACAGGGCCCTTGGCTACCTCTGAACCATCTCAGTCCAAAAAAAATCCTCCAAAGAAAGAGTTGGGGGTGTTCAGCCCTGCATTAAATCCTCTGGGAGATGGGGAAGAGCCCACCCGACTGCCTCCTGCCCCTGCAAACAAAAAGGAGGTTTGTCCAGTGGGAAATTTCATGTTTATTTTCCTTTTTTCCAGCCTGCTTTACCCCAGTCTGGTGCTGCTGAGGACTCAGGACTTGTTTGCCCACAGAAGTGCTGCCTGCAGGCACTTAGCAGCTCCTGGAAAAAAGCCAAAGCTTGGGATTTTTTAACAGCTCAGCAGGAAAAGCCAGGTAGGAATGCTGTCAGAGCTGAGTAATGGGAGAGCTCACCTTGCTCAGTGCCAGGTTCTCCTGGCTCTTTGCTCTTTCTGCTCTCAGGTTGCCTCTTAACCCACTGCTGATTGGAAGAGTCCTGGGCAGGGACCCTGGGGATGGAGCTTGGGATTTTCCAGATGCCCAAAATATTCTCATTTGTGCATCCATCCTTAAATGTAGCATGATTTTTTTTTAATTTTTTTTAATTATTTTTTTTTTTAACCTGGAACTTCTCAGGTGCTGAGGAAAGTTTCTTCAAAGCTCCAAGCAGAACCCTCCCCTGGCTCCTCTTTCAGAGAGGTCCCAAATTCCTGGTGGGGCTTTATTTTCCCTGGATGTCCTCAGCCTGGCTCTCAGCCTCAGCCCAGCTCATGAATGCTTTTATTGTCAGCTTTTCACCTCTGGTTGGGACCCCTCTTCCCACCCCAGCTCTCTTCCTGGGGTTGGATCAAGCAGGGAGGGAGATGCTCTTGGTCCAACCAGTTTGGTGCCAAGCTGGGAACCCTGGAGATGTATGAAGCTAAGGGCTGGGGTGTCTGCATTCCTGGCACCCTCCAGGATGGCTTTCCTGCCTTGGTTTGATGATTCTTCCATGTGCTCCCAGGGCTCAGGACTCTGCTGAAGGTCAGGAAGGATTTCTGTGCCCACCCCAGTTAAAGAGGGGGAGGTGGCTGCCAGCTCTGGACCCACCGTGCTATTTTCTATAAAAATTGAGGAATTTGTGGCCGTCAGGGAAAGCCTCATCCCACCCCCAGGGTGGGGGCAAAATTTGTCCAAATTTCTAATTTTTTTTTTTTTTTTTTTTTTCCCTGTGAGGGGGTTGAGCTCCCAGTGGGGGGGTCCCTGGGTGAGGAGCTGGGCCAAGCAGTGCCCAAGCACCCCTGGATTTTCAGGGTGTCAGGAAAAGGAGGCACCAGCCCTGCCCACAGCAAATTGCTGGGAAGCTCCCAGTTAATTCTAACAAACCCCACAGCAGCTTCTCCCTCTGCATTTTAGATTTCCAAACCCATTTTCCTTCTAGCTTCACCTATAAATTCAGGGTCTATGGGGTGGAGGGAAGGGGGTTTAATCACCAGAACTCCTTTCAAGCAGGGACTCACAAACTGTTGGGAAACTGGAGAATGAGAGAGAATCCTGCAGCTGGGAAGAGGACAAGGAGGCCAAGCCTCAAACAAAGCAAAACCTCCAGGAAGCAGAAAGTAGGTCAGGTTGATAAGGATGAGCAGAGAGGGACAGCATTGGTCCAGAGAGGAAAAACAAAGTGGGAAAGAAATCACCCCCTGGCCCTGCTGGAAGAAGGAAGGGACTGTGCTAGGGACAGCTGAGAGCTCTGAGCCTCCCTTTGTCTCCTGAAAACCTGTTATCCTGAAGAGGACAGCTGCTGTGGAGAGGTAATTGGAACAAAAAAATAAAAATCAAATTTAAAAAAAAAAAAAATAAAAATAAAAAAAAAAAAATCCCCCTTCAAGACCTCAGCCTGGGTTTGGAAAGGGATAAACTTGGGAAATGCTGGGGATGAGTGAGATGTTTGTAGATTTATTAAGAGTTTGCTGGAGGGTCTCCTGGAGAGCAAGGAGCAGGGAGCAGCTGGGAGGCTGGAGAGATGCTGGAATGTTGTCTGGGAGAAGGATGGGGAAGAGAAGCTGGGAGGTTACAGGCTCATTGGGCTGGAAAGCCCTGCAAACTACCCCAGAAGCATCTCAAAAAAAAAAACCAAAAACCCCAAAATAAAAAAACCCCACCAGAGCACCAGGGGCTCAGGGAGGCAAAGGGCAAATTCCCACCAGGGGTAATTCAGTAAAGGGAATTCAGTGCTAAGCCAGAACAGATTGGGGGTTTTTCCACCTTAAAGAGCTCCCATCTGCAGGAGGAAACTCTGGGAAAAGCTGGAGCTGTTCCCAGGAGAGGGGAAGTGGGGAGGGAAGGTGGGAGAGGAGGAGGAGGAGCAGCGAGGTCCTTGGGAAGGGTTTGTCCTGGGAAGAGCAGCTCGGGATGGGCTTTGGGGGGAATCCCAAACATTTTGGGAGCCTGTGAGGATGCTGTCTGCATCCCTCAGCCCTGCAGCATTCCTGCTGCTGCCTGCAGGTACCCAGGGGCTCATTAATCCCAACCCCCCCCCAGCTCTAATTGGGCTCATTCTGCAGCCACTCAAAGGGCTCTGGAGAAACCTGGGAATGTGCAGTAAATCCCAGCATATTCCTTTGGAATAAGAACAGGGACACCTCCCCCCAGGTTGCCCCAAGCCCCATCCAACCTGGGGCTTCCAGCAGGGCTGGGGCAGAACTTTTCTGGGCACAGGAGGTGACCTTGAAAGATCCCTTTCCCACCCAAAGCATCCTACAAACCATCCTCTTGGGCTGCTTCCCCCACACACACACTTTGGAAGAGACCCCAAACCCCCCAACCCAACAGAAAGGAAGGAGCAGGGCAAGGTTTGGGTACCTTGAAAATCTTTTATTTCATCACTAATCCGTGGTAGCATAAATAAGAGGCAATGAGAGCACATGGAAGGGCAGTGGGAGGGGAGGGAGGTGGTGGGAGCAGGGCACAAGGTCACCGTGGTGCTGGTGGCACCAGGCAGCTCAGACACTTGGGTTAGTTCCAGTATTTATATTACAGATCAAGGAGAAACCAGCAGGAGTTGGTGTCCTTCCCTCTGCTCCAGGCCTAATTCAGAGCCCTCCCCATGGTGGCACAAAGGTGCTGAAGCCACCAAGTGCCTGCTGGCTCCATCCCATGGGGCAGATTCACCCAGGGACCCCCGGGTCCCATCCATCCCCCATGTCCCAGCATCAGGGAGGAGCCCAAGTCCCTCTTTGCAGAGGTAGAGGGAGTAAAAACCCCTCTGGGTTTAGGAAACCCAACCTCTCTTCTTTTTTATTTTTTTTATTTTAATTATTTAAAGAAGGCTGTAGGTGCAGGTGGAGGGGTGCAGGGACCCTTGGAGCAACTCCCTTTTCCAGGCTGTATCCTGGGGACCCCAGAGCTTCTCCTGCCCGAGCCCCCAGCCCAATCCCAGGGGAAGGCTCCCAGGCTCCCCCACAGCAGCTTTAGTGACTCCAGCCCCTCTTTCTGCTGCTCGGGTTTTTTTTTTTTTTTGCATAGGAAACCCAAAAACTGAAGAGCAAGGAAGCGCCGGGCTCTGCCAGGGATTTGCCACCATCTCAGCCCCCCCGGGCTGGGTGATCCCCAGGGAAGGGGACACAGCTCCAGCCACTCACTCCCAGGCCAGGGCTGGCTCCGGCCATCTCTGGGTTTGGGTGGATTTAGTGCTGGAGAAGAGGAGGAGGAGGAGGATGTGGGTCCAGTCGGCGAGGGGGCTCTTGGCAGGTCCCTGGATTTCTGGCTCCTGTTCCGTGTGAGTGGATGCAGTGAGATTAGAGAGCGAGTAGAAACAGGGAAAAGTTTATTGTAGAAAACGTCCCCGGGAGTTAATTGTTCTTCGGGCTGTTCCTTAAGTTCTTCAGCTCCAGCTGGAGCTGCCGGATCCGTATGTCCTTCTGGGAGAGCTCCTCCTTCATCCTCCGGATCTCATCCTGCTGCCGGAAGAACATCCGAAGGAGCTGGAAGAGGAGGAGGAGGGAGCAGGAGGGGAGGGATGAAGGAGGGAGCCCCCCAGAGCCCCTTCCCAGCCCAGCAACACCACCCCGGCCACTGCCTCCCAGCTCTCCCACTCCATCTCCCTGCACCCTGTGGATCCATCCTGCCAGCTCAGCTCCAGCTCAACAAATCCCTTCCAGGCCCAAGGGCTGATGTTTTCCCCTGCACCTCTGGCTGTTGTTTCATTTTTATTTTAATAAAAATAAATTCTCCCCACCCCCAGAGCCCCTTCCCAGCCCAGAAACACCACCCCAGCCACTGCCTTTCAGCTCCCCCATTCCACCTCCGTGGTTGGAGATGGAATCTGCCAGCTCAGCTCCAGCTCAACAAATCCCTTCCAGACCCAAGGGTTGAAGCTTTCCCCTGCACCTCTGGCTGTTGTTTCCTTTTTTATTTTAATAAAAATAAATTACCACACCTAACCCCNTCCCCACCCCCAGAGCCCCTTCCCAGCCCACCAACACCCCCTCAGCCACTGGGTTTTCTCTCTCCCATTCCATCTCCATGGTTGGAGATGCACCCTGCCAGCTCAGCTCCAGCTCAACAAATCCCTTCCAGGCCCAGGGGCTGATGTTTTCCCCTGCACCCCTGGATGTTGTTCCCAGAGGAGGATTTCCCCCCAGATGAATTCACTCAGGAGCTCCATGCTGCTGGGTGCTGGGGGGTTACAGCCCAGCGGGATGCCCTGAGCCGCAGGGAGATGTTTCTCCAGACACCTCACTTTGGGAGGACAAGCAGAGACCTGCAGGGGGGTGGCTTCCCAAACAACAAACCAATGTCCCCAGCACCCAGACAGTGTCCCCTCTGTGCCTGTCCCCAGGCTGCCCCACACCTCATTCTCTGTCCGGGGGGGCACGTTCTCCAGCAGGTCGATGCCATTGACCACCACGCTCTTCTTCTCCCTCACTGGTGCTTTGAAGACAATCTTGGATGTCCTCTTGTAGCCTTCCTTCAGCGACACCAAGATGGGATCTGAGCAGGGCAGAGCACGGGAAGGGGTCAGGGAGGGGGTTGTCACCCCCATCCTGCTGCCTGGGGGGGTTTTGGGGGGCTCTGTGTCACCCACCCGGGTGGCTTTACCTCTGTTCACCCCACTCAGCCACTCATCAGGGGTGAGGGCTGGCTCTGTCCCTGGAGTCATGGGGTAAATGTCCTCTTGGTACGTTTCTGACTGAAAAAAAACAGGAAAAGAGAAGGGGGGGGGAGAAAGAAGAGAAGAAGAGAAGAGAAGAGAAGAGAAGAGAAGAGAAGAGAAGAGAAGAGAAGAGAAGAGAAGAGAAGAGAAGAG
>JAAWXA010000037.1:1186948-1208934 GCA_038090715.1 Florisuga fusca
TTTGTTTGTTTTTTGTTTGTTTTTCCCCTGCAGAAACCCCGGTGTGTCTCGGAGGGCTCCAGGCAGGCAGGGGAGCAGCTGTGTGATGAGTTTGCCCGTTCTCTGCCCAGCTTTGGCAAGGAGGGGTGACACGGGGTGGGGGTGGGGACACACACATGGGGAGGGTCCCTGGGGTGATGCCACGGGGCAGAGAGGCAGAGCAGATGCCACCAGGATTTTCCTGAGCCAGGAGAAGCCATCCTGGAGCCCGGGCAGGGTGCCCACTCCTGCTCACCAGCTGCCACCTCACCCCCAATGTCACACAGAGAGGGGATGGTGGCACCTCTGCACTGCCCTGCAGCATCTCTCACCCTTTGTTTTGTCCCCTCCCGGGGTTGCCGTGGAGGTTTGGGACATCTGTGGGGAGTAGCAATGGGTTTGGGACCTCCATGGGCTCTTCCTGGCTTGGAGAAGGGACATCAGTGTCCCCATCCCTGCTGTCCCCATCCCTGCTGTCCCCATCCCTGCTGTCCCCATCCCTGCCCCAGCAGCAAGAGCTTTGGGCTTCAGCTTCCTACACATAAACAAAGACCTCCCCTTTCCTGCTCTGCTTCCTCCAGGCAGATAACATTGTCTGGCCGGGAAAAACAAGGGCCCTTCAGCCCCTGGAGAAAACAAAACCCCCTCCTGAGGCAGCACCAGCAAAGCCAGGCAGACAGACAGACAGACAGCCTTCTCCTACAGCATCACCCCATCACCATCATCATCATCATCAGCCCATCATCACCCCATCACCATCATCATCACCCCATCACCATCATCATCACACCATCACCATCATCAGCAGCAGCAGCCCATCACCACCATCAGCCCATCACCATCCTCATCATCATCCCATCATCATCATCACCCCATCATCATCATCACCCCATCACCACCACCATCATCATCATCATCATCATCCTCATC
Source organism: Florisuga fusca (assembly GCA_038090715.1). NCBI lineage: Eukaryota > Metazoa > Chordata > Aves > Apodiformes > Trochilidae > Florisuga > Florisuga fusca. Next base: position 1,187,897 of record JAAWXA010000037.1, read on the forward strand.
ATCATCCCATCACCATCATCACCCCATCATCATCATCACCCCATCACCATCATCATCCATCATCATCATCATCATCCTCATCATCATCCCATCACCATCATCATCATCATAACCCCATCACCACCATCATCATCATCATCATCATCCCATCACCAGCAGCAGCAGCAGCAGCCCATCACCATCATCAACCCAACATCATCATCATCATCACCCCATCACCACCATTATCATCATCATCATCCCATCACCATCAACCCATCATCAGCCTATCACCATCATCATCATCATCATCACCCCAACACCATCAGTAGCCCATCACCACCATCAACCCATCATCATCCCATCACCATCATCATCACCATCATCACCCCATCACCATCATCATCAGATCACCATCATCACCACCATCATCATCATCCCATCATCACCATCACCATCACCACCATCCCCATTCCCATTCCCATCCCCATCNCATCTCCTTTGGGTTTCAAAGGAGATGATGAGGGGGTTGGAGATGATGGAGGGTTTCAGAGGACATGATGGGGGTTTCAGAGGAGATGAGGGGTGGGGGGGAGCTGGGTGCAGCCCCCTCCTCCAGGCTGTGCCTCCCCTTTTCACCCCGCAGGGAGGAAAGCAGCACTGAAACCCCTTTTTCTTCCTCCTCCACACCCGATTCAGTGCCCAGAGTTACTTTTCCTACTGCACGTTTTCCCCTCCTGCTGGCTCAGGGTGTTAATCAAGCTCTCCTCTGCTCCTGTCATTTTCTTTTTTCTTTTATTTTTTTTTTTTAATGCCTTGCCAGCTGCAAGCAGCCAGTTTGGCCCCTGCTCTGACAAACCAAGGTTTAAATGGCTTTACCAGGTGTATCTGGGGCTTTGCTGCCTGTGTCACTTCCATAGAATGAAACTGGAGGGGGGGGAAAAAAAATTTAAAAAAAAAAAAATCAAAACCTGACCCAAAATGAATATTGTCCAGAGATTGCTTCCAGCCAGGGAGGAATTTCTCCAGGGAACCTGCAGCTGGGAATGACACTGCTGGGAGCCAGGGGGCTGAGTATTCAGCATACATAATTTCAAATAGTTAGTCAAGAATTTGGAGGATTTTTTTTTTTTTTTTTCCTTCTCCAATGGAAAATTTCCCAGGGGAAAAAAAAAAAAAAAATCTGTTTTGATGGGGGAGATGTTTAATAGTCTGGGTTTGGCCTGAGAGGGGGGAAGTGCTTGGGATGGGAAGGTTTTCCCAGGGGTCTGGATGCTTGAGACTTCCTTCTAGGAAAGAAAAAAAAAAGAAAAAACAAAACAACAACAAACAAACAAAGAAACAAACCCCAGAAAATCCCCGTGTAGTAATTTATAGTAATTGGTTCCTCAGCTCTGCCCCAGGGGATTGATCCTAAAAAACTGATTAATGGGGAGAGGGCAGAAGGGTGTGCATCCAAGGGAAGAGATAACCAGGGTCAGCCTGAATCAATGGGATTAAAAAAATCATTAAAAAGTCATGCTGGCTACGTAAGCAGAGGAATTCCTCAGCAGCAGCTGCTGCTGTTACGGGCAGAGCTTTGCAAACCCAAAGCTACTCAGTTTGTGGGGTGCCCCCCTCACCAGCAGGCACCTGGGGACCTCAGGTCTGGGGAAACCCTTATGTATATAAATATAAATATAAATATAAATATAAGTATAAATATAAATATAAATATAAATATATTATTATATATTGGAATATAATATTATATATAATATAATATAAAAATATGTTACATATTATAATATGTTATTATATATGTTATATATTATATATGCTATATATGTTACATATATAATAATAATATAATAATATGTTGTATTATTGTATATATTATATATATTATATTGTAGATATTANCCCCATCATCATCCCCATCCCACCACTGAGCCCCTCGTAGCTCCTCCCCCCCTTCCTTACCCTCAGCCCCATTTCTACAAAACCAGTTAAATCGCTTCCAGCTGAAATCCATCCACATCCCACTGGAACTGAGTTTTCCTCCACCCTTTAGGCCAGCCCAAGGCCAGCAAAAGCCTCTTGAAGGACACCAAAGGGTTGCTTCAGGGTTTTGTATAACTGGAAACAGCACAGAATGCAGGCTGGAGTGTTTGAACCCCAGGAGAGGTGACTCTGCACGGGATGGGGATGGAGATGGAGATGCTGGATTTCAACACTAGTGGTGAGGAACCTGGGGAAAACGCTGCTCTTGGGGCTCTAAAGGGCCCATTTCAGGTTCTCCCTCTGCTAAAAAACCAGAGTGGCTCCAACATTTCTCACTTTTCTGGGATTTTTGCCCAGGAGCCCAAACCTGGATTTCTCCCTCAGCCTCTCTCCAGCCACACATCCCATGGGGGTCTCCGAGGGGTGTTTTGGGGGTGCTGAGAGCATTCCTGTGCTTAATGGGAGCCACAAACAGGGATGGGGATGCCCTGAGCTGCTTCCCTGCAAATCTGCACCACTTCAACCCAGCTGGGTTGTGCTGCTGGTGCTGGAGCTCATCCCATTCCTGCTGACTCAAAATACTGATTTTTTTTTTTCAGCTTGGTCTCCTCTCCCCTTCAGTCTGCACCAAATCCTTCACTTGCTATGGTCTGAGGAGCAAATCATCATCTGGAGCTTAACCCCAGCTCTAATTCTGTGATATTTAGAGAAAACTTTTGTGCTGCTGGGGAGAGGGTGGTTCCCAGTGGCCAAGGAGCCAAAATTTGGGCACCTGCCCTGGTTGCACTTGGGAAAGGAAGCAACCAGGATTTCTGATGTGCCAGGAGAGGAACATATGGCTCAGCGTACACAAAGGCTTTGTCAGAGGCAGCAGAAAGCAGGGGGGTTCCCAGTGAACATCTCTGAGCAGAGCAGAGGGCAGAAAGGTAGAGGGGGAAAAAAAAAAAAAAATTAAAAAAAAAAGGTGACAGCAAATCAAATCCTGAGGAGCTCCGCAGTATCTAGGTTACCTTAATTATCTTTGGCTAAATATGGATGCCAATTAATTAGAGGACGGCTGATTTCCAAAGAAAATTAGTTTACTCTTAATGAGCTAATCAGGCCCTCTCTCAAAAAGCAGAAAAAAAAAAAAAAAAAAAAAAAAAAAAAAAAAAAAAAAAAAAAGAATGAAATGATGAGATTGTACAGAGGAGTCTGCAGGCACTCAGCACTCAGACTGAGCTCTGCCCTGCCTGGGATTTTTTGGGTGCAGAATCACCAGGATCCTTCAGGAACAGGTTGGAAATGGCACTAGGATGTATTTTTCAGGGAAAAAAAAAAAACAAACCAAAAGAAAGGGTGAATTGGTGGCAATCCTGGTTGTTAGCACCAGATTTAGGACCAGGAGGAAGCGGCGTGGGGCGGGAGGCTGGAGACAAAGCTCCTGGATTTTGGAATATTAATAAAGAGCCAAGCTGTGAGCTGCAATTAAGACACTGATTATAATTTCTTCCATCTGTAGCTGATTCTGCTCCAGGAATTAAAGGGAAATTCAGGGGGGTGTGGATGTGGATATTACCCAAGTGTCTGAGGAGCAGCGTGGGGATGCGGAGGGGCCGGGAGGGCAGTGTGGCTCCATCCCACCCTCCCTCCACTCCACTTCTGGGGGCAAAGGGAAGCCAAGGTGATGGTCAGGGCATGTTCAAGGTCTTTTTTTCTCTCAAGAGGTGCAGCTCTGTGGCTGCTGCAGGGCTCAGGGCTTGGCCAGGAGCCTTCCAGGGCTGAGCACCACGTCCTGCCCCAGGCACAGTCCCCCAGGACGGCTCCTGAGACCTCAGCTGGGTGCCTGGGAACTGCAGATGGCACCAGGAACAGAGAGAGGATTGTGGAATCATCCAGTTGTTTGGGGTGGAAAAGCTCTTTCAGATGATCCAATCCAACCATGGCCCTCAGCACCACATCTCCAGAGCTTTGGAACCCCTCCAGGAATGGGGACTCCATCCCTGGGCAGCCTGAGCCAGGACCTGACAACCCTTTCCAGGGAGAAATTATCCATAATTTCCAGTCTCAGGCTCCCCAGGAGGCTCTTCTGTGCAAACACTTCAGATGGTTACAGCAGCAAAGCCCAGCCCTGAGGCCCCTGCCCAGGACTTGGCTCCTGGGTGATGACCACAGGATGATGGAGTCACAAAAAGAAATCCTACAGGAGGTGACACCAGCTGCTGGGCCCATGGAGAAAGGGGTTTCCAACAGGGAAAGTGGGTGCAGAGCCATGCCTCCCCTCTCAGGGGTGTGGAATTTAGAATCCCTCAGAAGCTCAGAGTGGTTTGGGCTGGAAGGAACCTTCAAGATCAGCTGGTTCCACCCTCCTGCCATCTGTGTGTCCCCCCCTGGGTCCCTGCTGCAGGCAGAGCTGGTCTGGGAGCAGAGCTGAAGGATGAGGAGGATCCGAAAAAATGAAGTGGGAAAGCAGCTTCTCATGTGCACCCAGATTCCTCCTTTTATTTCTTTTTCTTTTTCTTTTTCTTTTTCTTTTTCTTTTTCTTTTTCTTTTTCTTTTTCTTTTTCTTTTTCTTTTTCTTTTTCTTTTTTTTTCTCTTTTTCTTTTTCTTTTTCNATCCCCCCCACGCCACCCCCTCGGCTCTTCCTCCCCTTAGAGCAGGGAATTTGGGATTTTTTTGTTTTCATTCCTGGCCTCAGTTTACATTCCTTGTGTCCTGGCTTCACTCTTCTGAAGCTCCAGAAGAGCCAACATCCAACCCACGACACCCTCCCGGAGCTCAGGAGCAAGAAGGCATCTGGAAAGGCTGAAGGTTGGAAAAACTGACCCCACGTGACTGGGAAAAGTGACTGGGATGACCTCCAGATGTAGGGGAGGAAGGTCAGGCACCAGGGAGGTGGCAGCACACACTCCTCTTGGGTTTGCTTGCAGCTCTGGGGATGCTGGGGAAGGAGCTTGAGCTCTGGGACTTGGATCCACGGGTGGAAGTGGGAGATCTTAGAGCTGAAGGGATCCAGGAAAGCTGGGGAGGGACTGGGGACAAGGGCCTGGAGGGATGGGATGAGGGGGAAGGGTTTCCAGCTGCCAGAGGGGAGATGGAGAGGAGATCTTGGGGAGAAATTCTGTGGTGTGAGGGTGCTGAGCCCCAGGGTGCCCCCAGAAGCTGTGGCTGCCCCATCCCTGGCAGTGTTGAAGGTTGGATGGGGCTGGGAGCACCCTGGGCTGGTGGGAGGGGTCCCTGCCCATGGCAGGGGGGGCACTGGGGGGGATTTAATCTCCCTCCAACCCAACCCAGGCTGGGGTGCTGGAAGTTAAAGTTTCTCAGAGTTTTTTTCTCTTGCAGGTTCCCCAGGTTCAGCCTGGGGTCATCCCCACGCTGGCTGCAAGGGCAGGGTCAGTGCTCCCTCCTCCTTATCCAGCTTCCCCAGAAAACCCATCCAAGAGTTTTCAGTTGGGGAAGACACGAGATCTTCCCTTTGGGAATGGCTGGGGAATGGTTTGTGTCACTCCTCCAGCCAGCTGAACATGCTGCTTGAGTTCCAACCCTCCCTGCCTCCACCCTCCCGGCTTTTCCCTGCCTCAGGCTGGCAGTTGCAGGAAACACTGATGGGCAGGAAGCTCAAACCATGCCCAGGGCTCAGGTGTGGAGCTCAGCTCCCAGGTTTTGCTGCTTTTGGAGGGCTGGGGCTGGTTAAACCCCGTGGTGTTTGGCTGGAGGAGTATGGATGAGCTCCAGGGGGCACAAACCTTCCTTTGCACCTTGGTACTTGGCTTGGAAACTCTCAGGCTTGGGGAGAATATTTTTTGTTTTGTTTTGTTTTGTTTTGTTCTGGGGTTTTTTTGGTGACAAACTCCAGAAATTGAGCTACGAGCAGAAACTTTTCCCAGGAGCCAAATTTCTCAGGGTGGGAAGCCGAGGGTTTCCCTTTCCCCTTCCCCTTCCCTTCCCTTCCCTTCCCTTCCCTTCCCTTCCCTTCCCTTCCCTTCCCTTCCCTTCCCTTCCCTTCCCTTCNATGGGATGGAAGGAGGCCCTGGGCAGTGAATCTGAGCAGCACTGCTCTCTGCTGATGGGGATCCCACTCCTGCTTTGATCTCCCTCCCAGCCACGTGTCCTCTGCAGCCTGCAGACCCCAAGCACGGGGTTTGTTTTTTTTTTTTTTTTGGAGGAGAATGAAAAGAAACTCAATCTTCCAGACACTTGCATCCAAAAATGTCTGGAGTGGGGTTTGATCTCCTTCCTGCAGCCCCCCAGCTGGCAGGCACTTGGAGACAGAGATGTTGGTGCTTGGACCCATCTCTAAAGCTCTTGGTGGAATAAGAACGGGGAAAAAAAAACCCATGAAGGACCTTTCCTTGGGCTTCTGCTTGGAGGGGGAGTGGTGGCTGGGAGGTGGGGTCCTGGGGGTGCCACCTGCCCATGGAGCTGCAGCCAGGGCTTGGGATGGAGGGAAGGAGAGACCTCCAGGGCCGTGTCCAGAATCTGAAGTGAAACCAGGGACTGGCTTTGACTTTTACACATGGTGGAGCTGGGGAGCTCAAACGGTGTGAGTGGGTGTCCTGGGGCTGCCTGGTGCCCTGTGGCAGCAGCCCCCTTGGTGGCATCTGCTGAGGGTGGCACCTGAGCAGAGGGGACACCCAGCTGGAGGTGACATCTGAGACGAGGTGGCACTTCAGTAGAGGGGACACCCAGCTGGAGGTGGCACCTGTAGCACCCAAGACCAGGTGGCATCTGGGTGGAGGTGGCATCTGGGTGTCCAAGCAGAGGTGACACCTGGTTAGAGGTGGCTCCCAAGTGGAGGTGGCTGAGGTGACACCTGAATGGAGGTGACATCTGAATGGGGGTGACACCTGAATGGAGGTGGCATCTGAATGGAGGTGGCATCTGAGCAGAGGTGGCATCTGAAAGGAGGTGGCACTTGAGCAGAGGTGTCACCTAAGTGGAGGTGACTGAGGTGGGCACCAAGCAGAGGTGGCACAGGAAGGGGGGTGGCACCTGAGCAGAGGTGACACCAGGATGGGGGTGGGCACCAAGCAGGGGTGGCAACCAGGAGAAGTGACACCAGGATGGAGGTGGCCACCCCAAAACCACCAGAAGCCCCTTGCAGACCTCCCCTTGCCAACCCCCCCGGAGGTGCCGGAGGTGCCGGGGGTCCCCCCCCCACCCAGGGTGCCCTGGGGAGCAGCCCAGNTGTGTCCCTATCCTGGTTGTCCCTATCCTGGTTGTCCCTATCCTGCATGTCCCTATCCTGGTTGTCCCAGTCCTGGTTGTCCCAGTCCTGGTTGTCCCTAGTTGTCCCTGGTCCTGGTTTCCCTTTCCTGGGTGTCCCTATCCTGGGTGTCCCTGCTCCTGTGTGTCCCTATCCTGGTTGTCCCTATCCTGGATGTCCCTATCCTGGTTGTCCCTGGTCCTGGGTGTCCCTCGTCCTGGTTGTCCCTAGTTGTCCCTGGTCCTGGTTGTCCCTTTTCTGGGTGTCCCTATCCTGGGTGTCCCAGTCCTGGGTGTCCCTAGTTGTCCCTGGTCCTGGTTGTCCCTGGGTCTGGTTGCCCCTTCTCCTGTGTATCCTTATCCTGGGTGTCCCTATCCTGGTTGTCCCTTTTCTGGTTGTCCCTATCCTGGGTGTCCCTGGTCCTGGTTGTCCCAGTCCTGGTTGTCCCTATCCTGGTTGTCCCTGGTCCTGGATGTCCCTATCCTGGTTGTCCCAGTCCTGGTTGTGCCTATCCTGGTTGTCCCTGCTCCTGTGTGTCCCTATCCAGGTTGTCCCAGTCCTGGTTGTCCCTGGTCCTGGTTGTCCCTGTCCTGGTTGTCCCTGTCCTGGGTGTCCCAGTCCTGGGTGTCCCTGGTCCTGGTTGTCCCTGGGTCTGGTTGCCCCTGCTCCTGTGTATCCCTATCCTGGTTGTCCCTGTCCTGGTTGTCCCAGTCCTGGTTGTCCCTAGTTGTCCCTGGTCCTGGTTGTCCCAGTCCTGGTTGTCCCTGTCCTGGTTGTCCCAGTCCTGGGTGTCCCCATCCTGGGTGTAAGGTTCCTGGCAGAGGAGCACCCAAGGCCACCCCAGCCAGGTGGAGGTGGAACTGGGGTGAGAGGAGCCCAGCCCAGGCCTGGGTGTCCCCCAGGGATGCTGAGGATGCCCCAGCAGCAATCCCACTGCCCCTGGCCCCACTGCCCCCTCCCAGATGTCACCTCCCCTGGGTGGCTCTGGGGGGTGGGAGGGGACAGGAGGGTCCCACCAGTTTCCAGGTCCCACCTCAAGCTGCTCGACCCCAGCAGGCTCCAGGTTTTCAGCAGCTTTTCCCCCAGCAAACCGTTTGCTGAGCCCTGGGAGGAAGTCAGAGCCCTGGGTGGCCCGTGCTCCCCTCCTGTCCCCTTCATTCCTTTTCCTTTGGGCCACCTGCAGTGTCCCCAGAGCCCAGGATGGTGCTGGGAGCATCCCCCTCCCAGAGGTTTCCCTTACAGGGAGGACTTCTTTTTATTCTTTGAGTTTTTCTTTTGGCAGAAAAGGTGCCTTTTATTCCCAGTATTGTTTCCCAAATGTGTTTTGGGTTCTCTTTTTTTTTTCTCCTTCTTCTTTTTTCTTTTCAATATTTGACCTGACAAGAATCAAAAGTTTGGACTCGACAGAAGCTCCAGTTGGGAAGGGAGGGATTTGAGGCTTCCTGCCTTGGCAGCATCACAAGCAAAACATGTGGCTTTTGGTCACTTATTTAGGACACTGATGTCACTCCTGACAAGAAGACGAGCTTGGGTTGGTTCTTCTTCTCCCTGACAGCCTCTCAAAACCCCTCCCGTTAGTTCAGTTCAAACATTCTCTGATTATTTGGATGGATTTTTTTCCTTTCTGCCTTGGATGCAGCCACATCTCTCACCTATCTGAAATCCCTTCCCTTGCCCCCAGTGCCTGGAAACTCTCTCTCCCAAATCCCTTTTCCTTTTCCAGCCCCACAGCCTCCCCCCCCCCCCCCCTGCTCCCTGCTGGCANNCCCCCCCCCCATCCCTGCTCCCTGCTGGCACTGGGGGGGCTCCAGCTTGTTATTTGGGGTTGAATTGCTTTGCACCCCCAGCCTGGCTGCCTCGTGCAGGAGGCAACAGCTTCACAGGGAGGTTCCAGAGCATGGAGAGGTTTTTTTTGGGGGGAGAACCCCAGCTTATCCCCCTGTTCCTGCTCCCTGGAATCCTGGGAAGGGCTCTCACAGCCCCAAATTCCTACAAACTCTGCTGAAAACCCATCCCATCCTCTCTGACACTTGCCCAGCAGCCAAGTGATGAGGATGCTTTGGCACTGAACCTTCCTTGAAACCCAAACCAAATCCCTCCTCCAACCCCCTCCCTCTCCCAGTCGGGTCCAGGGGGGGTCACCCCATCTCCCTGGGGACAGATGTGTCACCCTGGGGTGCTCCAGCTCCCCCTGCCCATCCCTCCCCTCCAGGGCTGGGCCTGGTCCCCATTTCTCCACTGGGCAAGAGTTAACCCAGAGAAGGTTTTAATTTATTTTGTAATGTTAAATAAGGTCAACCCACCACAAAATATGCTGGCGCTCAGTCCCACAGCTCTCTCTTTTTTTTTTTCTTTCTTTTTCTTTTTTTTTTCCTCTCCTTGCTTTCTAGAATTTCTTTCTGTAGGATCTTAAAGCTCCTTACCTCAGCTCTCCTTGCCCAGACTCTCCCATGCTCTGCTCAACGTTGCAGCTTTGTTCCTATGACTGCAAAAAAATCCAACTGATCCCTACAACCCCCAGCTCTAAAAACCCCTTCCCATCCTGAATTCCTCTGCCTGGGAAGAGCCATTCCCAACCTCTCCTCTTGACATCTCCTTTATTCCCCTATAAAACCCAGACATCATCCTTCTGCTGCTTTTAAAGCCATCCTTGCTGGCTGCCCCAAGACCTGTTATTTCCAACCCCAGCCACTGTTTATCCCACCAGGAAGGGAGAGCTGGGAGGTCCTGACTCTTGGATCTCCTTCCCTGCAGCACCAGCTCCCATCCCATCGCTCCTTGCTGGGACCTCCAAGCCCCTAAACCTTGGAGAAAAATAATAAATGAAATGAAATTAAATTAAAAGTCCCTCCCTGTAGGAGCCCTGTGGCATCTGCACCTGTGGAGGGTTGGCAGGAGGTGTTGGTCCTGACCCAACACATCTTCAGCTTGGGATTAAGGCCAGGATGGTGTGGGACATGGGATACGGACCATGGGACACGGACCATGGGACTGGAGCATTTGGCAGCCCCCAGAGCAACCCCTTGGCCCCATTTCTCCATCCAACTGGTGCTGCCAAACCCTTGGAGGTGGCAGGAGGTGGCCTGTGGGGACAGCTGGGACAGGTGGCGGGCTCCAAACTGGGCAAACTGGTGATGGCAGTGGCTGGAGGAGCAAAGAATTGCAGAGCAGCATCACCCCTGGCCCTGAGGAGGTGGTGGAGGGCAGGAGGGTGCTGCCTGCCCTGGGAACCTGGGCTTGGGTTCCTTCACTATGATTTAGAGAAACTTGGAGGACTTAGAGAAACAAAAAAACCCAAACCCACACCCAACCAAACCCCTTTTCCTTTATCCTGAAGCAGAAACGTGCTGCTGCTTCGGGGTCACCAGCTCAGCAGCCCAGTGCTGGGACCTGCTGGGCTGAAACCCTTTGGCAGGTGGGCTTGGGCAGGTTCTGCAACCCAGAACCTCCAGCTGAGGCCTCTCAGCCCTAAATGAACGTGCTTAAAGCTGAATCTCTCCGGGGGGGTCACTCCCTGGGAGCTCAGTCCTGGAGAGAGGAGTGGGGGGAGGCTGCAGGTAAGGGGGATGGGGACGGGGATGGAGATGGAGATGGAGATGGAGATGGGGGGCTTTGTGTCCTCCTCTCCATCAGGACTGCCTGGAGGAATCCTGCCCCCAGGAGCTGCCAGGAGGGGCTAAGCCTCCCCCCCCTCTACTCTCTAGAAACCCCCTGGGATATTCTGTGCACGGGGGGAAGCAGCATTCCCAGGCTGGCTGAGGTTGGAGGCACCTCTGGAGATGGGTTATCCCAGCAGGGTCAGCTGGAGCAGGGCTGTGTCCAGCTGGGGTTTGAATATCCCCCTGGCTGGAGGCTGCCCTGCCCCTGGGGGTGACCTCTCCAGCCTCTGATCCCTGTCCCAGCACCTGGGCTGAGGGGATCCTTCCTTTCCCTCCCCAGGGTTCAGTGACACCTTCAACATCGACACCAAGAGACCCAAACTCATCTCTGGCTCCAGGGAAGCTTATTTTGGCTACACGGTGCAGCAGCATGACATTGGGGGCAAGAAATGGTGAGTGAGCCTGGCATCCTCCTGTCACTGTCACCCTGTGACTCCAAACACCTTCCCCCAAACTTTGGGCATCTCCTCCACCTCCCCCCGACCACTGGTTTGGGGTGGGCAGTGGGATTTCCTCCTGGTGAGGATTTTCCTCCTGGTGAGGATGTTGCTGAGCCAGGCTAGCTCAAGCAGGGAAAATAAACCTCTTTCTGTCCCAAAGAGGAGCTTTTTTGGGGGGGGAATGATTGCTGTGTGCTCAGGAGGAGAACAAGAGGGCTTGGGTTGGGTTGGATGATGTTTGGGTGCTGCAGGTGCCTCGTGTGGGGCTTTTTTTTCCAGGCAAGTTGATGGTTCTGCAGGGCAGCTCAGCCTCCAGCACCCCCTGAAAACCCAGCTGGGGTTTGGGGGGAGGGAAGGCCACCCCTTCCCAGCCCCTTCCCAGCCCCTTCCCAGCCCCTTCCCAGCCCCTTCCTGGCCCTCAGGAGGACAACCTTAGATGGGTTTTGCTTGGGTTTTGGGTTTCACAGCAGGTTTTGCCCCTTGCCAGGACTCATCCCCACTGGGGGATCCCCCCCCCAACCCCCCCAGATGTTGGCAGGGACCCTCGTGCACATCTGGAGGNCCTTTTTTCCCTTTTTTCCCTTTTTTTCCCTTTTTTTCCCTTTTTTTTCCCTTTTTTTCCCTTTTTTTTCCCTTTTTGTGCCTTTTTGTGCCTTTTTGTGCCTTTTTGTGCCTTTTTGTGCCTTTTTGTGCCTTTTTTTTGCTTTTTTTTTTTTTTTTTTTTTTTTTTTTTTTTTTGAGGGGTGGGGGGCAAAGAATTTTGGGCAGGCTGACAGCCCAAGTGCTGATGGCCAAAGCCCAGGACACAAAGACATCTCTTGAGTAGTTCCAGCAAAGAAAGAAAGCAAAAATTCCTGCAGCATTCCCTGGCTGAGCCAGAAGGTGACATTGCCCTGCTTGGGTTGACATCTGCCACCCTCTGATCCACTTGAGTCCACCCCCGAGTCCTTTGATGTGCTGCTGGGCCCCTCCTGGGCAGCACTCTGGGGTTATTTTGAATTTTTCAGCCCAGTTTGCTGTCTCCATCCCCCCCCTGCTCCCAGCTGTGTCTCGGGGCTGGTGGGCACATTGCTTGGCCCATCTTGGTCCTGGGCAGGCTGAGGGAGTTGGGATTGTTCAGCCTGGAGAAGGGATGGCTCTGGGAAGAGCTCAGAGCATCTTCCAGTGCCTGAAGGAGCTCCAGAAAAGCTTTGGATGCTCTCAGGGTGTTTTCTCCTTCCTTCAAGCTGCCCCCATTTCTGACCAAGGGCTCCTTTCCCACCAAAAAGAGGGTTTTTTCCTCCTTTCCCAGCAGGGCACTGGAGCAAAGAGCATCTCTGGCTCCTTCTGGCCCTTCCTCCATCTCTCCTGCCAACATCAGGCAGGACAGAGTTGGATTTTTTTTTTCTCTCCTGCATGGCAACTGCAGGAGGTTGGTTCTGCCCAGCAGCTCCCAGAATGTGCAGTTCTGCAGGAGAAAATGTCTGGGTTGAAAAGTTATAAACCAAAGCCAGGATGAGTCACTCTGGTTAGAGGAGAAGTGACTGAACAAACCAAACCTCCATGGCATGAACCAAGGAGGTAAAGGGAGAGCAGGAGGACTGTGCTGAGCCCCTGCCAGCCCCAGGAGCTGCTGCTGGGAGCAGAAGGCAGCTGAGGGTCCTTCAGCCCCAGAGGGGTTAAAAAAAAATAATAATTAAAAAAAACCCAACCCAAACAGTGCAGGGAAGCAGACTGGGGATCTCAGAAGAAAGGTTCCTCCAGGAGTGCTGGTTCCAGCAACGTGCAGAGCCCTGGCTGCCAAATACCAGTGGAATCTGAGGACTTTGGCACTTCTCCTTCAGGCTGAGGCTTTTCATGCTGCTTTTGGCTAGTGAGGAGGGGCTTAGGAGGTTCTTGAAATCAACTTTTATATATATATAAATATATATATATATACACAAAATAAATTTCCGTGTCTAGCCCTGCATGTGGAGGTAGATGTGGGGGTGTGTGTACCCACAAACTCATGGGTAGCATTCTGCAGGTCTGTTTTTATTTGGGATTATTTCCCTTTTTCAAACCTGGAAGTGAAGGAGCCAGGTCACTCACACGTGGGGGCTGAAACCCTGATAGTGGAAAATCTGGGAGGAAAGAATTCAGAATATTAAACTCCAGAGGAGGGAAAAAAAAAAATAATACTAAAAAAAAAGCTTGGATACCCACTGCTCAAAAAACTTCATGATTTGTGGGGTGGCTTTTCTTTCCTCACCCTCTTCCCCAGCAGTCAGTGGCTTTCAGACCTCTCTCCTGACACCTTCCCTGCCTTTTTCATTAATTTGGAGCTTTCTGCAAGTGTGTGAATGGAAAAAATGACAACAGGGCCCTGAGAGTCATCCCCCCCCCTGCACTGCAGCCAAGGGCAGGCAGGAGAAGTGCTGCCCAGAATTAAGGGGTCTGAGCATCCCCTGGCCTCAGGACTGGGCATTCTGGGGGGAAATCAGAGGAAAATGTGATTTTTTCCCCCCATCTTGCTGTGCTCTGGATAAAGTCTGGCAGAGGGAGGTACTGCCAGGGTAGGGATGCTGGAGATGTTGCCTTGGACCTGTTTCTTCACCCCAGGTTGTACTTGGGTTCATTTTGGGGGTGTTTAAGGCACGAATGCCACGAGGTCAGTGAAGACATTTGTTGCTGTGGATGGATTTCTTTGGGTTATGTGTGTTCAGACCTGAAAAGTGTTTTCTATGGCCCTGAAGCAGGGAAGGTCCCATCCCCCTGGGAGCTCTCCTCGTGCAGCACAGGGCAAACACAAACTGGGATCACCTGGAGTTAGGGGAGCAAATATCCTTAGAATTCCCAAATCAGGTTAAAAAAAAAAAAAAAANGGGCAGAGGGCAGGGGATGGGATGGGATGCTCCTGGGACCCCTGCCCAGCGCCGGCTTCTGTCTGCGGGGTGGGAGCCAAAAATGAAGCTTGAGAAGAACTGGCTGTGAAAGGAAAACCCTGGGAATAAACACCCATTAGCCCTCAGAAGCTGTAAAAATAACAAATCTCGAATTCTCCAGCTGGCTGGGGCCAGGGCTTCACTGGTGCTGCTGGCAAAGTGACAGGGAGTGGGTCCAGGATGGGCTCCTAGGGCTGGAGGGTCCAACTTTGTGGATGTCCCTTCCCTTGGAGGTGTTCAAGGCCAGGTGGGATGGGTCCAGGATGGGATTCTGGGGCTGCAAGGTCCAACACTGTGGAATTCCCCTCCCTGGAGGTGTTCAAAGCCAGGTTGGATGGGGCTTGGAGCAGCCTGGGCTGGTGGGAGGTGTCCCTGCCCGTGCAGGGGGGTTGGGAGGGCTTTATGGGCTTTATCCCTTCCAACCCAAGCCAGTCTGGGGTTCTGTGATTCTATGAACCTCCCTGTGCTCATCCTCTCCTCCAAGGGTGCCAGGAGAAGGGGGGTGGGGGACAAGCCCCCCTTTCAGGCACAGACATGACGTTTCCAGCCAAAGGGAAAAAGGAGGAGGAGGGAGGGAGAAGAGAGAGAAAAATCTGCTGGGTAGATTTAAAACTATAATTGTGCTGATCTGGAAAAACAGTTGAAGGGTTTGCTATTTCCCTACTACTGCAAGCAGCTCTCTTGGCTGGAATTCTCCTGTGGTTTGGCCACTGCCCCAGTGCTGGGATGATGCTGGTGCAAGGGGCCAGGGCTGCAGAGCATTCCTCCAGCACAGGCAGCAGGGCTGCTCCCAGCTCTCCCACCACCCCAGGGTGCTGTAGCAGCTCACCCCCTCGCCTGTGTCCAGGGATTGTCCCCTTTTTTGTCACACATGGGGTCTTTTTATCCAGAAAGTCCCTTAAGTTCTGTTACTGGGTCCCTCAGGGCTGGTCCTTGAGGGCCAGGGGACATCTGCCCCCCCTGGGGCAGTTTCCTTGGTGTAAAAGGAGGGGATTAATGGTTGGACCTGGTGATCTTAAAGGTCATTTTCAACCCCAATGATTTTTGGTGATTCTATGAGGTAGTGAGGTTGGTTTGCATGCTTCTTTTTTTATTTTATTTCGTAGAAAGTATTTGGTGTAATGGGGAAAGCAGAAGGGGTCTCGCATTGCAGAGAAGAAAAAAGGCAGAAAAAAGCAAAACTGCACTTGGTTTGGGGTTTTTTGGGTTTGTTTGTTGTTTTTTTTTCCATAAGGGTCCCACCAGGAGGCACGTGCAGAGGTGGGGTTTGGGCTGCACAGTGTCTGAGGGGTGGGGAGCAGCTGCCCCACAGCTTCTCCATCTCCCCTCCTCCCCTTCAGAGCCTGGAAATTCCCCCTGCCCCGAGCCTGCACTTACCTGGACCTTTTACCTCTGCCCTTTGAGGAGCAGCAGGATTTTTAGGAAGCAATGGAGCAGGTCCCTCAAGCATCAGCTTTGGCAGCCAGGTCCTTGATGTGTAGAGGAAAATTCTCTCCTTGGTGGTTTTTGTTTTTTTGTGGGGTTTTTTTGTTTTTCTTTTTGGTGTGTTTTTTTGTTTGTTTGTTTTGTTTTTTTGTTTTGTTTTGGTTTTGGTTTTTTGTGGTTTTTTGTGGGTTTTTTTCTTGTTTTTTTGTTTTTTTGTTTTTTTTTAAGAAGCATCCTCATTGCTCTAGGATGTTAACATTCAGCCCTAAGACCCCAGTGAGAGCAGGGGAGGCTGGAGATGGATGGACCCCAAGTCCTGCTGGTCCCCCCCATCCCCCTGTGCTGTGAAGCATTTTCAGCCTCAGTTATTAAGGTCTTGACTGGAGGAAAGAGGTCTTGCTCCTCCCCATCCTATAGTCCTCACCCATGACGAGGTCTTTGCAATCTTTGGGATCCAAAGACATCCCCAGATTTTAGGGCTTGGTGTGTCCCCCTCAGAGCTCCCATGTGCAGAAGGGTGGAGGGTGTGGGGATGGAGCTGGTGCCTCCTGCATGGAAATGTCTGACCCAAACCCCCTTAGGGTCCTGATGGGGGGACTGGGGGGTGGGCACGAGGCCTCTGGTGAGGACAGGACTCAGATCAGGGTCTGCTCCAGGAGAAACCCAGGGGTCTCCCAAGTCCTGATGGACACATGGAGCCCACAGAGATCATTGACCATCAGCAGCTCCACCAGGAGCTCCAAACCTGGGGGCCCTGCCCTGCAAACACCTCTTAATTACAAAAAGCCCCAAGTAAAAGGGGAAAAAAAGGACCCCATGAGAAACAAGAAAGTATCATTACTGCCAACCACAGGGTTCTGCCAGCTCCATCTCCTGCAGCACGCCCAGCAGCTGCTATTTTAAGGAGTAATTTTGCTTCCAGCCATGGCTGGGTGATTTCCCCAGCAGGGCTGGGACCCTGCTTGTCCCCATGTCCCCTTTCCCTTGGGGCTGGGGCTGTGACGTGGCTGGGCAATGTCTGGGGGGGGGTTGGTGGCCCTGGGTGTCCCCCTGGGCCAGCTCTGGGAGGGGTTTGCAGAGGGGTTGGGGAATCCCCCCCCCTGTTTGGGTTTGGTTTGGTAAGCAGAGGGTTTGTTAGAAAGCAGGGAGGACGTGGATCAGGCCAGGGTGGCTGTGGGGGTGGTGGCAGAGGGACAACCTCCTGTGGGTGTCCCCTGTCTGGGTGGGGACAAAGCTCATGGGGTGGCTCTGGTTCCTCTCTCCTGGAAAAAAAACCCAAAACCAATCTCAAAGCAAAGATGTTCATCATCCTGGGAGGAAAATCCCCCAACCCAAACCCAACACGGGGCTGGAGCAGCAGATGTGGGGCCATGTCAGTGGGTCCTGAGAAGGGAATGGAGCTGGGGAAGGGTCTGGAGAGCCAGGAGGAGGTTTGGAGAAGATGGAGAAGGGGCTGGGGGTGTTGATCCTGGAGCAGGGGAGGCTGAGGGGAGACCTTCTGGCTCTCTGCAACCCCCTGAGAGGAGGTTGGAGCCAGGGGGGGTCGGGCTCTGCTCCCCAGGAACAAGGGATGGGACAAGAGGAAGGGCCTCAAGTTGTGCCAGGGGAGGTTGAGGTTGGAGCTTGGGGACAATTTCCTCCTGGAAAGGGTTGTCAGGCAGCAATCCTGCCCTGCCTCTGCCCTCCAGTGGATTTCACCTGATTTAAAGGTGAAAACCTGTTGAGAAATGGACAAAATGATTTGTTGGAGGCCTCGTGGGGAGCTGCTCTCAGAGCAAGGACTCATTTTCAGGTCCCACATCTTCCTGTGCCACCATCTCAGTGACCCCTTTGCTGTTTCTCCCTCTCCTTGCACTCCCATTAGGGATTTTTTAATTTTTTTTTTCCATTTCCATGCCTGTTCCTCTGGCACTCTCCCACCCAGGAGCCCCGATCCCATTTCAAGTTTTCCACAGCTGAGCTCTCCCTTTCCCTGAACCTCCTTAATCACTTCTTCATCCAGTTCCATCTTGAATAAATTAACTGCAAGTGAAATTTGCCCTCGCAGGAGATTAAGTGTCCCATTGATTGAAAAATCCTGGGAAAAGCATCCTTGCTTCTCCATCCCCCCCTGATCCCAGACATACCTTCCCTGATTTCTTTCCATTTAATCAAAATATCTTCAGGCTTAAAATGAGCTTTGCAACCCCTCTGCAATGCATCCAGGGAATTCTGGGGGTTATTCCCTGAAAAAAAAATTGACTTTCTGGATGCCAAAAAAAAACTTGAGGGGGTCTCTAGAAGCCCCTGAACTGGGATCATTGTGTGTATGGGGTGAGGGGCTGAGATGTTGGGTGATCCAGTCCAGGCAGGAGAGAGTGCAGGGAAAAGCTGGCAGTACTCTGGGGGTGATGGGAAGAGATGAAAAAAATATCCCACTAAAATTTAGTAAAATGAAGATAAATCAGGACTAAAGAAGTGGAGCAGAACCAGCCCCAGGAGTGTTGGGTGGATTGAAGGGGGGTGGATTGGGGAAGGGATGCTGGGGACTGACACCTCCAAACATCCATGAGTTTTAAAGCACTGAACCCGGGGACAAATTTCCCAGGGGAATTTCCCAGCTTCTCCAGCACCTTCAAATCAGGGATGGATTCTTTTCTGGGAAATGTGCTCCAGCCAAACACCATTTATTTGGTTCCATGCTAAGATAACCAGCAGGAATTTCTGCCTGGGACAGAGTTCCACCAGATCGTGTTTTGACTCAGGGGAAAGTAAATAACAGGCTGATAATTCAGCTGAGCAGCTGTGGCTCTGAGGGTTCCAGCCCCTGAATCACAGCAGCATTTGGGGTGTTAGGGTGCTGTGCTTCTAGCAGGACAGGACCCTGCACATGCCACACGTGTGGCAAAACCATTCTAAGAAGTGGTGGGGGGAAAAAAAAAGCAAATTGGCAGCAGAAATTAAAGTTTTTTTGCTTTTGTTTTGTTTGAATTTCCTGGGATGAGAGTTAAGAATCCATTTCTCTGAGCAGTCTGTGCTTTTCTCATTTAATCCCTTCATTTATTTTTGCTTTTGTCTTCCCCAGAAGGAGGGCATGAAAAGGAAGGCGAGGGAGGGCTTGTTTGCTTCTGGTTTTCTTTTAAAGCTTCATTTTGGAGCCAAGCTGTGAGGCAAACCTCCCCTCTTTGCTGAGGGTTTTGCTTCTTTAGCATCGAGCTAAAAAACCCACCAGGGGAGTGGATGCAGGTGGATGCAGACCCAAGGGGATGGAGCAGGTGGGATGCTCCAGTTGGGTTTGGGTGATTTGGGATGGGTTTTTTTTTGTTTGTTTGTTTGTTTTTGGGGGTTTTTTTAAGGAAAAAAACCCCACATTCAGAGCCCAGTGAAGGGAAGAGCTTTGTGAGGAACATGTGAGCTGGTGGGTAGAGCAGCATCCCTGACATCCAGCCTCAGGGAATGCTTTGGGCATCACCTTCCAAACAGCTGGAAAAACCTTTTCCCCAGCTGCTGACTTTCCATGAGAGTCTGACAGCTTCAGCTAATTAATCATTTCCATTTCACCAAAGAGGGGAAACAATGCCATTGTCTTTGGGAGACAAAAAAAAAAAAAAAAAATCTGGATTCATATTTTTTCCCAACCTCTTCACTCACATTCATGGCAGCATCTCGAAAGTTTTGGGCTTGCTTTGAGCTTCCAGAATTGAGGGACTGGGTGATTTGTGGGGGTTTGAAAAGGATGCTTTGGCCTAAAAACCACCAGTCTTGGGGCTTATTTATTAATGGGAAAGGTGATAATATTAATAGGGGATTATTAATGAGAGGGCAAGTCCCAGCTGGGATGTTCCCACTGCAAGGTGTGAGCTCTTGCCACGAAACCCCATTTCTGTTCAATTCTTCTCTTGCAATGAAGAATTCAAAGATGAGGTGTCTTCTGAGGTGCCTTTTCACCTTCCAGGTCTTTTTCTCCCTCTTTTCCCAGACCCTTTACCCTGAGGAAAGGGGATTTTTGGGGGGGATTTCAGCCCTCCAAGCCTCAGCCAAGGGGCATTGCTGGTGCAGCAGACCTGGATGCCAAAAAAAAAATTGACAAAAAAAGACCAAACCCCTTGCCCAGGTCAGGGGGAAGGTATCAGCTTCCCCAGAGCTTCTGGCTGCTGGCAGGGCTGGCTCCAGATGGTTATTATTTTCCCCTAATTAATCTCCTCACTAGCTGTAAGAGAGGAAGCATTTCCCCCAGAATCCTTCAGAGTTTTGGTTGGTTTTTTTTTCAGAAGTTTTCATTTGGGGAACAGTTCCATTGGCCGGCGAGGGAATAAAAGAATGAGTGTTTAGTGCCTTTGTAGGGGAACAAAAATAAAAGGGAAAATGACCATTTCTGGTCTAACAGGGACCATCTGTGCTGGGGAGGGTGGCTTTGCCAGCTGCTTGGGCAGAGGGATGGAGAACAAAAGAGATCCTGTTTATCTGCTGAGCCTTGGACAGTCACAGCCACTGATAGGATATTGAAAAGCAAAAAAAAAAGAGGGGAAAAAAAACAACAACCCACCAGAGCAGATTTATTTTGGGCTAAGACATGGGGAGAAGAAGACGCCAGGGAGCCGTGGCTCGGGGTATTTTTGAACCAGCCTGGAAGGACTGGCCAAATTCCTCAGGTTCTGCTCTCTTCCTCCTTGGGTTGAAGTTCAGCACTTCCTGATAAACATCTTGAAAAAATTTTATATTGGCCCTGGCCAGATCCAAGTAAGGCCCAACACAACTTGTGCCTCTCCCCCCCAGCCCCAGGGTNCTGCAATGCTCTGCAGGTCAGGTCCTGGCTGGGGGGTGGGAGCCAGACTTGAGGCAGAAACAAGAAAATGTGTGATTAATGTAGGTGGATGCCCCTGAAATCCAGAAATTAACCCTGTGCTGCTTCTGTGTCACCTTTGCTGGTGCTGGGGGGGGACACCCTGTCCTGTGTCCTCAACCTCTGCTGCTGTGGCACTGGGAGGAGGAGCAGGGAGGTTTCTGCACCATCCAGAGGTGGGTTCTGGGTGTTTTAGCACCCAGGATCCCTCTGACATTGGAGCCAGGGCTGCTCCAGGCTGAGCTGAGCCTCCCCAGACGGCCCAGAGCATCCTCAGCTCCCAGAGCATCCTCAGCTCCCAGAGCATCCTCAGCTCCCAGAGCATCCTCAGCTCCCAGAGCATCCTCAGCGTGGCTCCTGGGCCGGGAGCAGCTGGGCAGGAAGAACCTGGGGAGTGTTCCCCTAACGCTGACCCTGCCTGGGGTCGTGCTGGGGACCAGGGAGTGTCCTGGGTCCTTTCCATCCCCAGTATCCAGGAACCGGTGCTGTGGGACAGTTTCCCAACTAGCCAGCTTAGACACCACCAACCAGAAACCAGGAGCATCAGCCCCCACTCATCCTTCACTTGAGAACCTGGATATTTACCTAAAGACATTTTTCTGCTTTATTTTTTGCTCTTTTTTTTTTTTTGCCTTTTTTT
>JAAWXA010000037.1:1209686-1230620 GCA_038090715.1 Florisuga fusca
GGGGGGGATTTCAGCCCTCCAAGCCTCAGCCAAGGGGCATTGCTGGTGCAGCAGACCTGGATGCCAAAAAAAAAATTGACAAAAAAAGACCAAACCCCTTGCCCAGGTCAGGGGGAAGGTATCAGCTTCCCCAGAGCTTCTGGCTGCTGGCAGGGCTGGCTCCAGATGGTTATTATTTTCCCCTAATTAATCTCCTCACTAGCTGTAAGAGAGGAAGCATTTCCCCCAGAATCCTTCAGAGTTTTGGTTGGTTTTTTTTTTTTCAGAAGTTTTCATTTGGGGAACAGTTCCATTGGCCGGCGAGGGAATAAAAGAATGAGTGTTTAGTGCCTTTGTAGGGGAACAAAAATAAAAGGGAAAATGACCATTTCTGGTCTAACAGGGACCATCTGTGCTGGGGAGGGTGGCTTTGCCAGCTGCTTGGGCAGAGGGATGGAGAACAAAAGAGATCCTGTTTATCTGCTGAGCCTTGGACAGTCACAGCCACTGATAGGATATTGAAAAGCAAAAAAAAAAGAGGGGAAAAAAAACAACAACCCACCAGAGCAGATTTATTTTGGGCTAAGACATGGGGAGAAGAAGACGCCAGGGAGCCGTGGCTCGGGGTATTTTTGAACCAGCCTGGAAGGACTGGCCAAATTCCTCAGGTTCTGCTCTCTTCCTCCTTGGGTTTGCTGGGTTGGGGTTGTTGTTTTTTTTTTTCTGTGTTATTTCAGTCAAGTCCACCAGAAAAAAGTGAGAAAAATGCTTGAAATGTCCCAAACACATCTCGGCCATGGCTTGCATCCTTGGTGGGTGCACGTGGTTTTCTCAGCTCCTCTTTTTTTAGGGAAGAGATCCCAGGTGCTCACCTGCTTGGGATCCCAACATCCAGCTCTGGGTTCCTGGTCAGTGAACAACACCAGGGAAGGTGAAAAACTCCTGGAAATCAATTTTTTTTCAGGGGTTTCTGTGTAAAACTCCCTGCAGGTCCCAGTGTGAATTGGCATCAGTGCTCCCCCAGCTCCTTGCTGTCCCCTCAGGTGGTGCCAGGCAGGATTCCTTCCTCCTCAGGGATCTCCTGCAGAGGATGGGAAGGTGCCCAGCTCGGCAGTGGGGAGAAGGGACACCCCAGCTCCCCTCTCCCTGGGCTCAGCCGTGCCCACCAGAGGAGCCCAGAGGGATGCTGAAGGTTGGGAGCTGGTGCTGAGCTGGTGTCAGGGAGGTTTCCTGCTCCTCCTCCTGCTCCCAGATGGTTTTCCATCAGATTTTAATGGTCATTTCTTCCAGGCAGCACTGGGTCCTTGTCCCCAGCTTGGCATGGGAAGGCCAATCAGTTTTGCTGCTTACACCAGGGGACCAAAGGTGTCCCCTCAACAAGGGACCTTTTCCTGAGCCACGGGAGTGGGAATTCGGGCTGGAAATCCTTTGATTTGGGGTTTTGTTTTTTTTTTGGGCTGTGGGTTTGCTCCTGCCTGGCCTCTGATGGATCCCTCTTTCCCCCAGGCTGGTGGTGGGAGCTCCCTACGAGAGCAATGGGCAGCAGAAGACAGGAGATGTCTACAAGTGCCCAGTGAGCAGGGACCCCCCCAGCAACTGCACCAAACTCAACCTAGGTATGATGGGCACCCTTGGATGCTGCTTTTTTTTGGGGGGCAGAGGGGGCTTTGGGTGGTCCAGATGTGCCCTGTTGTGTGCTGCTGAGATTGTCCCCAGCAGCAGCAGGGCTGTGGATTTGGGGAGGATTTGGGGTCATGGAGAATGAGCCAAGGGCTGAGAGAGTTGGGGGTGTTCAGCCTGGAGAAGGGAAGGTTCTGGGGAGAGCTCAGAGCACCTTCCAGTGCCTGAAGGGATCCAGGAAAGCTGGGGAGGGACTTGGGACAAGGGAATGGAGGGATGGGATGAGGGGGAAGGGTTTCCAGCTGTTCCTTCAGAAGGGGAGAAGCAATGGGCACGAGGGGAACGTGGGATCTGGGGCCTTTCTCATGGCCCTGAGGAGCATGGCTGAGGTTTGGGGGCAAAGTCTGGGAGTTTAGAACACTGGAGCAGCTGGAGCAGACTTTCTCACTTTATTTTTCATCATTATGAGTCTGAACTGTCCTGAGTTTCCAGCAGAGCTGATAAGAGTGGAGGAACTTTGGATCATCCACAATATTTCATTGATTGGCTCCAAATATTAATTTTTAAATAACGTCCTCCTTTTTCTTTTTTTTTTTTTCTATTTCTTTTTTCAGTTTTTTTCCTCTCTTGATGAAAGCATCAAGATTCTTCAAGGAAATTAATCTCCTCTGCGTGCGAATTTGATTCTTGCTAAAAACCCATCTTTTTTTTTTTTTCTCTTTTTCCCACTGGAAACAAATTCCAAATGAAAAGATCTCTTCCATGAGCACATCCTCTTATTTTTTTCCTCAATTAGTACCTGAAGGGGCTCCAGGAAAGCTGGGGAGGGACTTGGGACAAGGGAATGGAGAGATGGGATGAGGGGGAAGGGTTTCCAGCTGCCAGAGGGGAGATGGAGAGGAGATTTGGGGGGGAAATTCTGTGGTGTGAGGGTGCTGAGCCCCAGGGTGCCCCCAGAAGCTGTGGCTGCCCCATCCCTGGCGGTGTTGAAGGTTGGATGGGGCTGGGAGCACCCTGGGCTGGGGGGAGGTGGGTTTCCTCCTAAGGAGTGGCTCAGCAAGAGGCACCAGCTCTGCCTCCCAGCTCCATTCCTTAGGAGATGTTTCCTCCCCACATTGGCTGAGGCACCTCAGGAAATAAACCAAACCCTTATCCTGATGGCTGCTTCCAAAAAAACCCACAAAAAACCCCAAAAGCAGAAGGTGTGGGGGGTAGGACAGCTTTCCTCCAGCCTCCAGCTGCCTTCCCTCTCATCCCAGAGATGCTGGGGAGCACCGTGGGGCGTGGGCTGGGTGCTCAGCATCCCTGGGAGCTCTTCCCTCTCCTCATCCTCTCTCCCAAGGTCGGGTGAGTCTCTCCAATGTCTCCGAGAGGAAGGACAACATGCGCCTGGGGCTCAGCCTGGCCACCAACCCCCGGGACAGCAGCTTTCTGGTGAGGAGCTGGGCTGGTTGCCCTTTGCCTGGAGACATCCCACCCAAAACTCCAGCCTTGGAAGTGGCAACTTGTTGGGCAACAAGGGTAGAGTCTCAAGTGTGGCCAGGTGGCCAAAAAGGCCACCAGCATCCTGGCTGGGGTCAGGGAGGGACATCTGAGGGAGCTGGGGGTGTTGATCCTGGAGCAGAGGGTTGGAATGAGGAGGGGTCGGGCTGTTCCCCCAATGAACAAGGGATGGGACAAGAGGAACGGCCCCAAGTTGCCCAGAGGAGGTTTAGATTGGAAATTGGGGACAATTTCTCCCTGGAAAGGGTTGTCAGGGCCTGGCCCAGGGGGAGTCCCCATCCCTGGAGGGGTTTCCAGTCCCTGGAGATGCTGAGGGACAGGGGGCAGGGTTGGGTTGATGGTTGAACTGGATTATCATAAAGTTCTTTTCCAACCCAAACTACTCAATGATTCTCTGGAAGCCATGGAAACCCCATCACAACCTCAGCACTCTCTGCAACTCCCCCAAAGATGGTTGGAGCCAGGGGGGAGTCAGGCTCACAAATATTACCAGTAAGACAAGAGGGCACGGGCTCTGCCAGGGGAGGTTTAGGTTGGATATTAGGAAAAAATTCTTTACAGAGAGGGTGATTGGAATGGGCTGCCCAGGGAGGGGGTGGATTCTCCATCCCTGAAGAATCCGTGGTCTGGGAACCACGGGGGGAGTGGATCAAGGGTTTGATTTGAGGATCCCAGAGGTCCTTTCCAACCCAGCTGATTCTGTGATTCTCTGAAACCCTGTGGCCTCTGTGTGTAAAATCACACCAACGTGTGGCTCTCTGCACGTGCCTCAGAAACACCCCTGTCCATGGGGAGGAAAAAAAAAAAAATAAAAAATCCCAAGGGAGAGGACAGCCTTGCAGAGCAGCAATTAAAAATATGTCCCTTTTTCCCCCATCCCTGATGCTTGTTTTGTACCCCCAGGCCTGCAGCCCTCTCTGGTCCCATGAGTGTGGGAGCTCCTACTACACCACGGGGATGTGCTCCAGGGTCAACTCCAACTTCAGGTTCTCCAAGACGGTGGCTCCAGCTCTGCAGAGTATGAGAAACCCTCTGTCCCCCAGCTCTGACCCCACTTTTGAAGTCAGGGGGATGGATTTTCTGTGCTCTGATACCTTTGGTGTCCCCTTGAGCAAACCCAAGGGTGTCGGTGGTGGGGGAAAGGCAAGAGAGCAGAGGACACAGGGTTGCAGGGGGGTGATGAGAAGGGGTCAGACACACAGACATCTGGTAAACGTTTTCCTTTTGACTGACACCCGGGGAAGACAAAAAAACACCTTGTTCTTCTTAAACCAGAAAGAAAAGCATCCAGAATATTTTATCAGCGCAGCTCGGAAGGCAAAACAGGGAAAGAATTCAGACCTGGGCCACACAAAACAAAGAGCTCCTTGACTGGAAGCTGAATCTTTTGGCCCAAAGTCATGAATTTGGATATTATTTTATCCTGAGGTATTAAATAAGCTTTCCTGTAGGGGGGAAGGGGTTGCCAAAGCCTGGCCTGTCCCCCCAGGAGCTCCATCCCATGCCCTGGCTCCTTTGGTGTCCCTGGATCCCCCAGAGCAGAGCAAGGAAAAATGGGACTGGGGGGGATGGCAGAGGCAGGAAAGGCAGAGCCCACCCCCATGCTGGTGGTTGCTGCTCTCTTTAGGGCCTGAGGATGCTATTAACCCCCCCTGCAAAGGGTGATTGGCTTGGTTTTGGGGTTTGTTTTTTTTTTTAGAGGGAAAAAGTGGTTACCAAGCAGAGCTTCATCACTGAGGGAGTAGGACCTGAGGCTCAGCTCCTCTCCCTGGGTCCTGGAGTTGAGCAGGGGCTCAAGATGAGGACCAGAGGGATGGAGTGACCCAGCCCAGGGATGTCCTAACCCAGAAGTGCCTGCAGAAGGGGCAACCAAAAAATACTGGGACAGTCCAGCATCTTCTGCTCTCCTGCACCTTTTCTAACTAAGAGTATAAAATAGAAGCAAGCCAGCTACGTGATGCTGAGCACTTTTCCCTCCTCAAATCCAGTCTGCTGCCTAAATCCTTCACAGCTCAACACCCAGAGCTGAGCCCTGGGGTTTTTGGCTGCCTTGATGCTGAGGATTTCACAGGAGGAAATGCCCAACGTGTTCCCTGGCAAGGAGAGGCAGGGCTGGGGGGGTGACTCAGGGGTAAATCAGCACTTGGTGGGAGGACCCAAGACCAGATCCTGCCTGTATCAGACTGGTCTTTGAAGCATGAGACTGTGTTAAACCGGATAAAGGGCTGAATCTGAATCAGAAAAGTGTTATTCTTAGAAAGTCATCCAGTCTCTTCTCAGCAGAGAGGATGCTTGTGGCTTCTCTCTACCTTATTGCAGCTCAAAGGGCTTGGTGAATGACTGGAATAAGAGGTCTGGGGTTGGTTTTGGGTTTTTTTTTCCAAGCAAATCATAAAAGCAAGTACCTGGCTGTGAGGAGGGAGGGTCATAAATCCTCTGCCAGCACTGCCAAGGCCTCTCAGTAACGTGCTGCCTGTTTGCTCACAGGGTGCCAGACTTACATGGACATCATCATCGTTCTGGATGGATCAAACAGCATTTATCCTTGGGTTGAAGTTCAGCACTTCCTGATAAACATCTTGAAAAAATTTTATATTGGCCCTGGCCAGATCCAAGTAAGGCCCAACACAACTTGTGCCTCTCCCCCCCAGCCCCAGGGTGCAGAATCCCTCAGCTGTGCTCAAGAAGGAGGTTTTGATGGGGTTTTTTTCTGCCAAAATGCTTTGATTTGGAGCCATGGGTTTTTCAAAGTCACCTTTCAAGGTGTGGCTTTTAAGCCCTGGAAACAGCACTCACATTCAGGTCTCCAAATGAGACCAAACCCCAAACCCTGACAGAGCCCGGGGGGGGATGGAATCACCTGGAAATATGGAAATAATATGAAAATGGGGCCCAGACATCTCATTGCAGCTGTAAAGAGCTCTCCATCCTCTTCCAACCAGCAGTCCTTGGTGGATTTGGGCAGGGATTTCTGCTGGGATATCCTCAGCAATCTGCTGGGGCCCAGGCAGAGATGCTGCTGGTCCCTGGTGGGGCACAGCTGTGTCACCCCAAATTTTGCAGAGGGCTGAGAGCTGGGAGAGGCTAGAAAGAAACCTGAGCATTTTGAGCAGCCCCATGGAGGGGAAAAGAGGGAGCAAAGAGGGACAGAAAGATGGGGGTTTATGTTGTTTGTATTTATTTATTTATCTGGGGGGTTGGCCACGCGTGCTCGTCGTGTCCCGGGTGGGTTGTTGGCATCTTTCTTGAGATTCCTTTCATCCCTAGGTTGGAGTTGTTCAGTATGGAGAAGATGTGGTCCACGAGTTTCATTTAAATGACTACAGGTCTGTAAAAGATGTGGTAGCAGCTGCCAGTCACATAGAGCAAAGAGGAGGGACAGAAACCAGGACTGCCTACGGGATCGAGTTTGCTCGGTAAAAATCCCTCCCCTTCCTCTTCCTCCTGAAAAACAAGTCTCAAATCCCTCTTGGGTTTTCTTCCCTCTCTCCTTCTTCACTTCTCCTCGCTGCTTAGAAAGCAAGGGACACTGCCAGGCTAAAATTGGGACAAGTCTCTGCTCCTGGTGGGTTCTGCCACAGCCTGAGCAGTATTCCTGCTGGAGGTCGAGAGCATCTCAATAGAAATAGAAATTTTGGGGTTGGAAAATCCTTTCAGATCATTCTGAAAGCCCACCACTGCCCCGTGTCCCTCAGCACCACATCTCCAGGGCTTGGAAACCCCTCCAGGGATGGGGACTCCCCCTGGGCCAGGCCCTGACAACCCTTTCCAGGGAGGAATTGTTCCCCAGCTCCAACCTCAACCTCCCCTGGCACAACTTGAGGCCCTTCCTCTTGTCCTTGTTGTTCTCCACAACTCTCCAAGCTGCTTCTTTGGTGTTCTCCATCCCCATGTTACAAACATCCTTGACTGGAGGAGATGAGCATTGCATGAATTTCCTCTCCTCCATCCCTGGGAGAAGAATCCAACCCCCATCTCCCTTCCACCTCCTTTCAGGGAGCTGCAGAGAATTTTGCTGAATTTAATTCTGCTCTCCCAGCCCCAGGGGTGGAAAAAAAATCCCCTTTTTAAAGTTCTAAAATGTTTCCCAAGAACCTATTGCAGGTGCAAACCTCCACTGGAGGCTTGAGCAGAGAATCAGCCGAGTTGGAGAGGACCCAAGGTCCAACCCTTGGGTGCTGGGTGGGTGCTGGGACCTCCCTGGCCAGGCTGAGCAGCCCAGGACATCTCTTCCATTACAGCTCAGAAGCATTTCAGAAAGGTGGCCGGAAAGGGGCCAAGAGGGTAATGATTGTCATCACAGATGGAGAGTCCCACGACAGCCCTGACCTGGAGAAGGTGATTGAGGACAGTGAGAAGGACAATGTCACCAGATACGCCGTGGCGGTGAGTGGAAGGTGGCCCTGCCCAGGAGGGAAGGGTCGAGGGAGTGGAAGGTGGCCCTGCCCAGGAGGGGAGGGTCTGGGGGGGTTTTTAGGTCCTCCCAACCCAACCCAACCCAGTCTGGGGTTGTGTGATTTGAGGAAGTTGGAACTGGGAGGCTTTGGGGAGGGAATGGCTGCCAAAGCCATGCAGAGCCCTTGGCTCAGCCTCCTTCTGCAGGAGCTGGTGGGATGGATGCTCCTCTTGGGATTCTGATTCCCTGTGGCTGGGGACAGGCAGAGCCCTGCCTTGTGTCCCCCAGATTACAGGAGGGGTGCCCAGCCTGCTCCTCCCCTCTTTCTCCTGGGTGTCCCATGCCCAGGCTGTCGGGTTCCTTCCAGGTGGATGCTCCTTGGGTGCTTGGGGTTGGCACCTCCTGAGTGCATGAAACCTCCTCAGTCTTGCATTGCTCTTTCAACCCCCAGGTACTGGGTTATTACAACAGAAGAGGGATCAATCCTGAAGCCTTTTTGAACGAGATAAAATTCATAGCCAGCGACCCGGATGACAAACATTTCTTCAATGTCACGGATGAAGCAGCACTCAAAGACATCGTGGATGCTCTGGGGGAAAGGATATTTAGTTTGGAAGGTCAGTGGTGTTCCTTCCCCACACATTCCAGCCAGCCAGTGGGTTGCTTCAGAGGTTCTGAGGTCCTTGGGTTGCTGAATCTGAATGGGTCAGGCTGGAGCTTTCCCCAAAATCTGATGCAGAACCTGAAATCACACCTGGGATACCTTAATGAGCAAGCTCCAGGGCTCAGTATTTGGGACAGTTCTCTTTAATGTCTTTATCCATCATTTGGGTGGGTGGGGGGGTCAAGGACACTCTCAGTATGTTTGCAGATGTCACCAAGGTGGGTGGGAATGTGGAGATGCTGGAGGGTAAGAAGGTTCTGAAGAGAGGGACCTGGCCAGGCTGGATCCATGGGATGAGGTTCTGGAGAAGGACCTGGTCAGGCTGGATCCATGGGATGAGGTTCTGGAGAAGGACCTGGCCAGGCTGGATCCATGGGATGAGGTTCTGGAGAAGGAACCTGGCCAGGCTGGATCCATGAGATGAGGTTCTGTAGAGAGGGACCTGGTGGGACACCCTGGATGCTCATCCCAACCCATCAGCACCTCCAGGGAAGCAAAACCTTCCATTAAATATAAATTCCCTTTGTTGTTGTTTTGTTTTGTGGTTTTTTTAAGGAACCAACAAGAATGAAATCTCCTTTGGCCTGGAAATGTCCCAGACTGGATTTTCTTCACATGTTGTGGAAGTAAGAGAGTAAATGTGGTTGGGTTTTGTTTTTTTTTCCCTCCTGCCTGTGCCCCAGGTTTTTAGGCATCACCAGCAGCTGCAGGAGGGGACTTGGGTCTTTTGGGCAGGTTATTCATCACCAAGTTAAGCTTCTAACATCATTTCAGAGCTCTCCTCAGGAGGAAAAGCCCACTGGAAAGCCAGGAGTGGGGTGGAAATGTCATCCCAGCATGTTTGAACACCTCCCCCTTTCCATGTGATGAGAATAATTCTTTTTTAATCGATTATTTTTTTCTTTAGCCATTTGCAACATTCCTCCCCTTCTCTGTAAAACATCTGATTTTTGGGAAGGAACCATTTGCTGTTGTTTTTTTGTTTTTTCCTTCTGCAACCTCCAACACACAGCCAGCATTTGGGGGACCAATCCCAACCTCTCCCAATCCCAACCCCTTGGGTCCCCTCGTCCATCTCAGCAGGAGTTAATTTGGGCCATTTTGGGAATTGATCCCAGTGGGCAGGAAATCCCTTCCAACTGCCCCTGCTCTCCCCCAGGATGGGATCTTGCTGGGGGCTGTGGGTGCCTACGACTGGAATGGAGCTGTCCTGAAGGAAACCAGCAGTGGGAAGGTCATTCCCCTGAGGGAATCCTATCTCCAGGAATTCCCAGAGGAGCTGAAAAATCACGGAGCTTATTTAGGTAAGAAAACCAACCCCCAGGGGGCTGAATTCATGAGTTTGGAAGCTTAATAATAGGAAGCACAAGATATTTCTCTGGTGACTAAGAGCAGGCAGAGGTCCCAGAGGAGGTGGCCCCGTGCCCAGCTGGCTGTCACCTCCCCCCAGCAGGACACCTGAGCTGTCTCTTGCTGAGTTGTCCCCTCCAGGGAACCTCCAGCTTTGCCCAGGTTCTGCAGCACAGGAGTGATGGAAATCAGAGAACCAACACCAGGGCTGGAGGGGGATTAAAGCCCACCCAGTGCCATTCATTCCAGACATCCCAGTCCCACCTGGACGTGTTCTGTGTGAGGTGCTGGAGGTGACCCTGCTCTGGCAAGGGACCCAATGGTCTGGGAGGTCCCTTCCCACCCCACACTTTCTCTGATTGATTCTCTGCCTGTCTTCTCCCTGTCATTCCCTGACAGCCTTTTCCCACTTCAAGATCCCATTTTCCTGCCTAGGAATCTCATCTTGAGATATAAATAGCATGAGGCTCAGGAGGCTGAACCCTACCACGGAACCCCAAACTGGGTTGGGTTGGGTTGGACCTTAAATCCCCCCCAGTTCCCCCCTGCCATGGGCAGGGACCCCTCCCACCAGCCCAGGGTGCTCCCAGCCCCATCCAACCTTCAACACTGCCAGGGATGGGGCAGCCACAGCTTCTGGGGGCACCCTGGGGCTCAGCACCCTCACAGCACAGAATTTCTCCCCAAGATCTCCTCTCCATCTCCCCTCTTGCAGCTGGAAACCTCCCATCCCCTTTATCCCATCCCTCCAGGCCCTTCTCCCAAGCCCCTTTCGTTTCCAGAAGATGCAGAAGTAGCTTGGAGACAGCCCAGCCCGGGCCATCTGTGGGGTTTCCAGGAATAGTTTAAAAAGCTCTGATGAAATTTCATGCCTAGGGAGGAAATACCTGCTGGGTTAATCCCTTCCATGTGCAGCTGAGGAAAAACCTCAGCCTGCTGTGCAAATCAAGGCTCTTTTTGGAGCTGTTCGTGCCAGGCTGAGCTGCCCCAGGGTAGGGACTGGGTGGGATGCTGGAGGCTCAGCCACCAGAGTTTCAGGGTTTTCCCTTTCACTGGGGACACAAAGAGCCCCCAGACACATAGCAGAGTGTCCCCCAGGCTTGGCTGGGGAGGTGGGACAGTGTGAGGGGGGCTGGGGTGGGCTTTGGTTTTCCCATTGCCTGGAGGAAGAAATGAATAAATCTTCAGGAAACCCCAGTGCATCCTGTGCCCTCACCATAGATCCCTTGGAATGAGTCCAGAGGATGCCCACAAAGCTGATCCAGGGGCTGGAGCTCCTCTGCTACCAGGAGAGGCTGAAGGAGCTGGGATTGTGCAGCCTGGAGAAGACTCCAGGATTTCAAGTGGAGGAGAAGAGCTTTAGGCTGGATCTGAGGAAGAAGTTCTTCAGCAGGAGGGTGCTGAGCCTCTGGGACAGATTGCCCAGAGAAGCTGTGATTGCCCCCTCCCTGGAGGTGTCCAAGGCCAGGCTGGATGAGGCTCTGAGCAACCTGGGCTGGATGAGAGGGATGGCAGGGAGCTTGGAATAGAGGAGCTCTCAGATCCCTTCCATCCTAAACCATTCCATGAGCCTGCTGGGAGCAGCCCTGCTTGCCCAGTGCCAGGACCTGGGGACTTCAGGGCTGATGCTTGGCTTCAGAATATCCCCCTAGGAGGGGGGGGATTTAGGGAGACAGAGACCCCAGGTACAGCCACTGCCCAGGGGATGGGGTCCAGAAATCCTGAGAATCCCTGGAGAAGCTCAGCATTCAGCTGGATGTGACCCCGAGGGGATCCAGCATGCTGGTTGCCCACGCTTTTGAGCTTCTAAGAACTGAAGTCACATTTAAAACTGAACATGAAGGTGCAGGGACCCAGAGCTGGATTTGCAAGCAGCAGGGAGGGAGGAATGCTCAGGACCATTCCCTCCTCCTGGGTTAATTCTGGAGGGGCTCCTGAGCAATGCTCCTGAGGGATTCCTGCCTTTCATCGAGCAGACATCAGAGCACCAGGAATGACTTTTATCTTTGAAGGCATCCAGGTTCCCAGCTTCCCAGGCTGGGATGTATCCAGCATCCGGGGGTTAATGGGAAGCTGGGAGCTGCTGGAGGAGCTCGGTGCTCACCCTGCACCCATCCCCCTTCCAGGCTACACCGTGTCCTCTGTCATCTCCACCAAACACGAGAGGATTTACGTTGCTGGAGCACCCAGGTTCAACCACACGGGGAAGGTCATCATCTTCAGCATGCCCAGCACCCACAACCTCACCATCCACCAGGCCCTGAAGGGCGAGCAGGTACCACTGGGGCTGCTGCCTGGGGTTTGCCTTCTGAGGGGATTCTCCTCCACCAATCCTCTCCTTTCCTTTGGCCTTTGGTCTTGTTTCAATGGCTGAGCCTCTGAGGGGGTTCAAGGGCAGCTGGGGATGTCCTGGCTCTCCCTGCGCCCACAGCCCTGAGGCTGCAGCAGGGATGGGGCTCGGGGTGTCCTAGAACCCCAACCTGCTTTGGGTTAGAGGGTTGGTTGTTCTTCCAGCAAGGGTTGGACCTGATGGTCTCAGAGACCTTTTCCAGCCTGGCTGATTCTGTGATTCTGTGACCTTAGAGATCACCCAGTGCCCCCACTGCCATGGGCAGGGACCCCTCCCACCAGCCCAGGGTGCTCCCAGCCCCATCCAACCTTCAACACTGCCAGGGATGGGGCAGCCACAGCTTCTGGGGGCACCCTGGGGCTCAGCACCCTCACACCACACAATTTCCCCACAAAATCTCCTCTCCATCTCCTCCCATTCAGTTTAAAGCCTTTTCCCCTCATCCCATCCCTGTCCCAAGTCCCTCCCCAGCTTTCCTGGATCCCTTCAGGCACTGGAAGGTGCTCTGAGCTCTCCCCATTGCAGCTTTCTCTTCTCCAGGCTGAACACCCCCAACTCTCTCCTCCGTGGTCCCCACCAGGGGGGCGATGGCAGTGTCCCCACAAGCTGAGACCCTTCCTCCCATCCCTTCCTCCCATCCCTTCCTCCCATCCCCTTCTCCCATCCCTTCCTCCCATCCCTTCCTCCCATCCCTTTCTCCCATTCCCTCCTCCCTCTCCTCCAGATCGGCTCCTACTACGGCAGTGAAATCAGCTCCCTCGACGTCAACGGTGACGGGGTGACAGATGTGCTGCTGGTGGGAGCTCCCATGTACTTCAGCGAGGGCCGGGAGAGGGGGAAGGTCCATGTCTACACCCTGCGGGAGGTGGGTGGCAGCACCTCGGGGCCAGCAGCTCCTTGGATTCCGCGTCCCCTCCCGTCACCTCCTCCCAGGGGTGGCTCCGGGCTTGGGGCACCCGGCAGCTTCCCTGCCAACCTCTCAGGGCACGGGCAGCCCAGCCCAAAGGCAGCAGAGCTTGGCAGCTCCTCGCTGGTGTGGCTGTTCCAGGAGGATTTGTCTCTTTGCCTTGTTTATAAACAGCCTCTGGGGCTTTGCTGGCTGCCAGCTTTGGAGTGGAGCCACCTCCTCTCCAGGCATCGCTGTTCCCGGCCAGGAGAGACTCTCAGCTCCCAGTAAGGCATGGGATGCAAGGTGGGATGTCTCCAGAGGAACATTCCCCACCCACTCTGCTTCACCCCTCAAACCCATTCCCCCTGAGGGCACCCTCCAGCCCCGGGGTGGTGGGGACCAGCAGCTCCACCATCGCTCCAGGGGCACTGATGGGACACGTGCCACCCCTGTCCTCTTCCCTGGCACCCAGCAGCACCCTGGGGCAGGACAAGCCTTCTCCCTGCCCTCAAATCTGGGTGTAAATTCAGTTTTTAAGCCCAGTCCATCAGGCTTTGGAGTTGTGAGGGGCAGCGAGCGGGTCCATACCCACGGCTGCAGATCCCGCCCGGAGCAGGGAGAGTCCCCCCATCCAAATCACAACTTTAATGCAATTATTTACATCGGTTGCTATAAAAAGGGGGGCCAAGCCAGCATGGGGCTCATCCATCCCTAGGGATGTGCTGAGCTGAGGTCCCATGGCCCCAGGAGGACTCTCCCCTCCTTCCTTGGAGAAACCGCTCGCGCGGCGCCCTGGCTGTTCTTCCTTTGAGGGTTTTCTTCTCTTGCCAGACATGTTGCTGATGGGTTAGGGATAACTTTTGGGGTTTTTTAATATTTCTTTTTGCCTTTTCTCTTTGGCTGGCCTGGCAGAACCGCTTTGTTACCAGTGGTGCCCTCATGGATCTCCAGAGCTACCAGAACTCTCGCTTCGGCTCCTGCATCGCCGCCGTCCCCGACCTCAACCAAGACTCCTACAACGACCTCGTTGTTGGGGCCCCTTTGGAGGACGAGCACCAAGGAGCCATCTACATCTTCCTTGGCTTTGAAAAAACCATCCTGAAGCAGTACAAGCAGGTACAGCTCCCCTGGGGCTTGGGTTGTCCTCATCCTTCCTCAGAATAAATGTCACCTGGGGCTGCGTTAAGAGAGAGGAAAATAAACTCACACACAGGGTTATGTTGTTAATTGTTATTTAATTTGTTGCTGGGTGTTTTCTCCTGGGAGTGGTGTGAGGTAAAGCAAATGTAGAGTAGGCTTGATGTTAGGGGCAGCAATATATAATAACACAGATTATTATATATTATGATATTTACCTATTCATTATGATGTATGAAATCTTTACAATGTATGGATGTATTCATTATAATGTCTAATGGCTGTATGAAATAATACAGAGTGTTATAATCAAATAATATAAAATGATATAAAAGGTTTCTCACACTTGTGAAGAACACTACCCATGCAGAGAAAATTCAGCAGAAACCTCTGGATCACGTCCCCAGAGAGAATCTGCTCTCACTCCCTGGAAAATCTGGGTGCAATCACTTGGAAGGGAGATCTTCCACAGCGTGCTTGAGGTCAGTGTGGCAAAGCCCCCCCGGAGCTGGAAACCATCCCAGGTTCTCCCCTTTGCTTTTCAGAGGGTGGCAGCTGCTGACCTGGCCCCGGGGTTGATGTATTTTGGCTGCAGCATCCATGGGCAGCTGGACCTGAACGAGGATGGGCTGGTGGACCTGGCTGTGGGCTCCCTGGGGAATGCTGTGCTCTTGTGGTGAGCTCTCTCCTCTGCCCCCAAAAACTGGTGCAACGTGCTGACTTTTTCTAAGGAGGGTCAAAACTCATCTCCCAACACCCTTGCCCATCTTTCCGTAGTAAGGACGCCTTGGAGAGCAGGACCAGGGGAGTTCAGTGCAGTTGAGACCTAGAAGGACACCAGAGCTGGGGTTGGATTCAATTTCATCACCAGTTCCCCAGGGGTTTCAAACCAGCTGATTTGTGGTGCCTTTCCCAGAGGATCCCTTATTCATTAAAAGGGCAATTTAATATTCACATTTATTGGTTAATGTTTAGAAAGTCCCTTGGAGCTGTTAGGATGGAGGGGACCTTTGCCCAGCAGAGATGGGCCACCCTGGGAAGTTTTCCTGTGCAATCAAGGGGCCAAAATCCTGCTCTTGGTGTAAGCAGTGATATCTCCAAGAGATTTTTATCTTTCAAGCCCTACAAAGATGAGCTCTGAGTAGGTCAGCATGTTGTGGTCACCTTTGGTCTCCCTCAGCACCTTCTCAGCCTTGAGAAAACAGATCCAAAGGTGTGAAAAGGGTGAATCTGGAGGTTTTTGGAGGCATCTGCTGCAGCCATCAGGGACATCCTGTGCCCCAACACAACCCCTGACCCTTGCTTGTCCCCCAGGTCCCGCAGTGTGGTCCAGATCAATGCCAGCATCCACTTTGAGCCCTCCAAGATCAACATCTTCACCAAGGACTGCAAGAGGAATGGGAAGGAGGCCACCTGCATGACTGCCTTCACCTGCTTCACCGCTGTCTTCCTCTCAGCTCACTTCCAGACAGCCAGTGTGGGTAAGCAGAGCAGCTCCTCACACAAGGAAAAAAACCCCAATTCCTGCATCTTACACCTGAGAAAAAACCCCAGGAGCTTGGCACTTCAGGAGGAATGCACATTGCCACCTCCTTTTTTTTTTTTGCCCACAAATGTGTCCCTATCCTGGATGTCCTAGCCGGGGTGGTGGCTCTGCCATGAAGCCATGTCAGGAAACATCCCCCCCCCAAGGAACCAGCTGTGCACGTGTTTAGTTTAGAGGAGAGATCAAGAAGAGAGGAGATTTGGGGGAGAAATTCTGTGGGGTGAGGGTGCTGAGCCCCAGGGTGCCCCCAGAAGCTGTGGCTGCCCCATCCCTGGCAGTGTTGAAGGTTGGATGGGGCTTGGAGCACCCTGGGCTGGTGGGAGGGGTCCCTGCCCATGGCAGGGGGATCACTGAGGGGGATTTAAGGTCCCTCCAACCCAACCCAGTCTGGGGTGCTGTGATTCTCTCACCTACACCCCAGGCTGAGCTCTCCTGCAGCTTTTCTTGTCCTGGTTGGTGCCATGGGGATGTCCCCACCACCCCAGTGACCAGTGGGAGAGGAGAGGATGTGCCTGGCCCACATCCTGCAGAGCTCATCCCTCCTCCCCGCTGCAGCAGCCCAACATCTGCTGACCAGATGTGCCTCTTCCCTCAGATCCCAGGGAATCTCTGGGAAGCCATTGGCCAGCTCTGCTCTGCACCCCTCACATCTTGCTCTGACCCCGAGTCCACCCGGCGGGTGTCGGTGACTCAGCTGGAGCTGGGGGGACCGACGGTGCCTTTGGGTCCCTGCAACCCAGCAGCAAACATTCCCCGAGGAAAATCAAGTCCTGGGTAAAGCCCAAAAGGAAAACTCCCACCCCTCAGAGCAAGAAATTTTAATTTTTATTTTTTTTTTCACTCTCAAATCTGGTGTTTTCTTCCTCCCTGCCGTATCCTGTGTTTGCAGGAGGTAAAAACTGAGTGAGGTTTCATTGCCTGTTGGCTTTTCCCTCCTTCTTGGCACCGGGTTGGGGACTTTTGGTGTCATTTTGACAGCAAATGATCTCCAGTAAAGCGTGGAGGAGAGGACAGTGCCCCAGGGCACAGGATCTTCAGAGCTGTCACAGGTCAGCAGGTGAAGATGTAAGATGCTGGTGGTTCCATACCCTGCCTAGGTTCCACTCAATGCCTTGTAGTAAAGTTCTTTAAGACTTTTGAAGAACTTTAGGGCTCCAGGACCCTAAAGCACCCACAGGATGTTTTCACCCCAAAGAACCCTCTGTGAGAAACAAGCCATGACAACCACAGCCCAATTTTCCTTTAGTCTGCTCCCTGCCACGTTCTTCCCAAGGAGACAACGTGTGGGGGGTTGGATTGCCTGATTTTTTATGGGTGTTTTTTTTGTTTTTTTGGCCTGCTGTTGTGAGCACAAGCCCCGGGAGAAGGCCTGATGATGGTTCTCCTTCCAGTGCTCCGCTACAATGCCACCATGGATGAGCGCAGGTACAACCCCCGGGCTTACCTGGATGAGAGTGGAGAGAGGCAGCTGCAGAAGGGCTTGGAGCTCCAGGCTGGCCAGGAGCACTGTGACACTCTCCACTTCCACGTCTTGGTGAGTGGGATGGAGGAGAAGGTTGGGGTTGCCAGCCCCAGGTGGGGTTGATGCTCTCCACCTTGTTGGGAAAAAGTTGGGATGCGACCGGAGGAGCCTCAGTGGCACCGTGGGGTTGGGAAGGAGCCTTAAAATCATAGAATTGGCTGGGTTGGAAGGGACCTCAGAGATCATCAAGTCCAACCCTTGTCTCCTCCCTTCCTGCTGGGTTTGATGTGGTCAGGGATGGAGCAGCAGCAGCTGCTGGGTCCCCAGGCACTGACTTCATAGCAGCCCCAGCTTGCACTGTCTCAGGAAGGTCGTGCACTCCTGACACCCCGCTCAGGCTTGTCTTCCTGCTCCAAAATCAGTGAAAATCCCACTTTTTTTTCCATTGGGAACCAAACACCTCCACGAGAGTCCCAGGTGCCCTCAACTCCTGCACCCCTTCGCCCACCAGGGTCCCTCTCCCCAGGTGCAGGGGCTGAAGAAATCCCTCTGCATCCCTGGCAGGGAGCAGCTGATGCACAAACCCAGCCAAGCTCCAACATTCCCAGTGCATGATGAGAGTGGTGGGGAGGCCAGGCAGGACCATGCTGCCAGACTGGCCTGGCCCCAAGCCCTGGCCTGAACTGCTGTGAACTTCTGGGGAATTGAAATCTGGAGCTTCAGATGGAGCTGGTGATTTAGCCTGAGAAACATCTCCCTCCAGAGCATCTCAGTGCACCCCCTGCAGCTGGGGCAGTGCCTGGGAAGAGCTTCTGGAGGTTTTATTGATCAGAGAGGCCCCAGGTGAGGCTTGCAGGACAGCTCTGTCCCCACTGGGAGGCTGGTTTGGGGACAACCTGCCCCTCTGAGCACTCATCTCCAGGTGGAGCAGTCCCTAGCCCAGCAGGCAGCCACATGTGGGGGGGTGTTCAACAGCACCACGGAGCTTGGCTTGTCCCTGTCACCAGCTGGAGAAACAACTTCACTCTGGGGAAACCCCCCCCGTGGGGTAAAGCTGGATCCAGCTCTGGGGTCCAGAAGGACCCGGAGCTCTTGGAGCTGCTCCAGATGCTTTTTCTGTCCCACCCAGGACACGGCTGACTACGTGAAGCCCGTCACCTTCTCCATCGACTACGAGCTGGAGCCCCCTGAGCAGGGTCCCATGCTGGATGATGGGTGGCCCACCTCCCTCAGGGTCTCGGTAGGTGCCAGCAGGGACCTCCCCGGGGACCTCTCAGCACCCCTTTGGCCAGCAGGTTTCTCCCTGAAAACGTTGGCTGCTTTCTCCTGGAGCTGGATCATCCCACACCCCCAGGATCATCCCACACCCCCAGGATCATCCCCCACCCAGCAGTGTCTGTGGGGTCACTGCCACCCTGGCTCACCAGCTGGGTCCTTGGAGCAGGACTTGAGGTGGAAAATGTCACCAAGCTGCTCTTGTTGTCCCCCTCAGGTCCCTTTCTGGAACGGGTGCAATGAGGACGAGCACTGTGTCCCTGACCTGGTCCTGGATGCCAGGAGTGATGTGCCCAGTGCCATGTGAGTAGGTCACTCAGAGCATCTGCCCCCCCAGCATCACCCCCAGGGCAGGAGGGGGTCCAAAATCCATCCCCAAGGCTCCATCCCTCATTGACAGTGGCATCATGGCTGGTCCTTCCTCCCACAGCACCACGAGGTTCCTCCCACACCCCCAGGATCATCCCACACCCCCAGGATCATCCCACACCCCCACAGGGATCATTCCACACCCCAATAATCATCCCACACCCCCACAGGGATCATCCCACACCATAAAGATCATCCCACACCCCCACAGGGATCATCCCACACCCCCACAGGGATCATCCCACACCCTAATAATCATCCCACACCATAAAGATCATCCCACACCCCAAGAATCATCCCACACCCCCACAGGGATCATCCCACACCCCCACAAGGATCATCCCACACCCCAAGGATCATCCCACACCCCCACAGGCATCATCCCACACCATAAAGATCATCCCACACCCACAGGGATCATCCCACACCCCAATAATCATTCCACACACCCCAAGAATCATCCCACACCCCAATAATCATCCCACATCCCCACAGGGATCATCCCACACCCACAGGGATCACCCCCCACCCCAAGGATCATGTCCCCCCCTCCATGAGGTCCTTCTGGGCAGCTCTGCTGGCAGCAGGTCCCTGAGCCTCTGCCTGCTCCCTGCCTGGAAGGAATCAGTGGTTTTGCAAGGAATGCAGAAAACCAGCAAGAGCTGATGCCCTGGTGATGAGCCCTGGGGAGAGGAATCAGTAAATAACAGGGGGGGGGAGAGATGCAAGGCTGGCAGAGGGGATTTCTGCTGAGAAAGCCACTTTGGAGGTGATTTTTGAGGGCTGTCCCTGCCTGCCCACTGCTGGGGGCTGGGGGTGGCACCATCCTACATTTTCCATTCTTCTTCTTTTGTGTAAAAAATAAACCAACCCAGAGTCTGTGCCACCAAACTTGCCTGGAGGGAGATCTCAGGCAGGCTGACCCCAAATGCCACCTCTACCCCTTCCTTTGGGACCTCTTTTTTTTTTTTTTTTTTTTTTTTTTCCCCTTACCTCCCAGCTGTACTAAGAGCTCCCAACCGGGTTTGAGAAACCCCTGGGCACCCTTAGCCAAAAAAAAAAAATTAAAAAAAAAAAAATCAGAAGGCAAAGGATGGTTCCTGGGTTGGAGTTGACATCCCCCTGCCCTCCCCCTCCTCCTCCTCCTCCTCC
Organism: Florisuga fusca; assembly: GCA_038090715.1. Taxonomy (NCBI): domain Eukaryota; kingdom Metazoa; phylum Chordata; class Aves; order Apodiformes; family Trochilidae; genus Florisuga; species Florisuga fusca. The sequence goes on from JAAWXA010000037.1 coordinate 1,229,379, forward strand.
AGGGATTACTGCAGGAGGGCTCTGAGGAAACCCCCCCAGGACTGCTCAGCCTTCAGCCTCTCCTTTGACACCTCCATCTCCATCCTGGAGAGCAGCAGGAGGAGAGTGGCCGTGGAGGCAGCGCTGGAAAACCGAGGGGAAAACGCCTACAGCACCATCCTCACCATCTCCTTCTCCAGAAACCTCCAGTTTGCCAGCTTGATCCCCAAGGTGAGGCTGCTGGGGGACATCTGCCTGTTTGGGGGGGGGGAACCTCAAGACAAGGAGGACCCAGAGCTGTGGGACTGAGTCCAGAGGAGTTTCTGGAGATGCTGGAGCAGCTCTGGAGCCAGGGGGAGAGATTTGGGGGTGTTCAGCCTGCAATGGGGAGAGCTGAGAGCACCTTCCAGTGCCTGAAGGGATCCGGGAAAGCTGGGGAGGGACTGGGGACAAGGGATGGAAGGATGGGACGAGGGGGATGGGTTTCCAGCTGTGAGAGGGGAGATGGAGAGGAGATTTTGGGGGGAAATTGTGTGGTGTGAGGGTGCTGAGCCCCAGGGTGCCCCCAGAAGCTGTGGCTGCCCCATCCCTGGCAGTGTTGAAGGTTGGATGGGGCTGGGAGCACCCTGGGCTGGTGGGAGGGGTCCCTGCCCATGGCAGGGGGGGCACTGGGGGGGATTTAAGCTCCCTCCAACCCAAACCAGTCTGGGGTTCCATGATTCTGTGATCTAAGGCCTTCCAGAAGCACTTGTAATCCCAGCTGGATGAGAAAGTTGTGTCCTAGACCAGAGCTCAAAGCTGTCTCTGTCCCCATAAATCAGACATGTTTATGGGCTCAGTTTCTAAGCACTTACAGCCCTTTCTGCTCTTTATTTTGGAAATGCAAAAAGAAGTTTGACTTTTAAGAGCCTGGAAAGAAGGTCAAAGGCAGATGAACTTATTTCCCTCTTGGTTTTTCTACTCCAACAGTTTAAAAATACTCCCTGCACGTGGCCAAGTTCCTGTCAGGGGTGAATTTTTGCAGCTGAGATACAACTCCTGGATGTCCTGGCTGATATTTGGGACGTGGCCACAGCTCAGTGCTCAGCTGGGTGATGCCACATCTCTAGGGATGGAGGAGCCCATCCTGCCCCAGCCCCTCCCCAAGCTTTCACCTTCCTCCTCCTCCTCCTTTTTCTCAACAAGCTTTGGGAAAGATGCTGATGCTGCTGAGCCCTCCCCAACCACCTTCTTCTCCTCCTCCCCCCCCCCAAAAATGACTTC
>JAAWXA010000037.1:1235943-1246909 GCA_038090715.1 Florisuga fusca
AAAAAAAAAAAAAAAAAAAAAATTCAGAGTGGAGGGGGGGCTTCTTTCCTGACCTCTTCCTGCTGTTCCAGTGACAGTGAGGAGAAGGAGAGCACCAAGGAGGACAACGTTGCCCACCTCAATTTCCAGCTGAAGTATGAGGCTGACCTGCTCTTCACCAGGTGGGTGTTTCAGGAGGGGATGGAGAGGGGTTTTTTTGGAGGGATTTGCAGGGAAAAGCAGTGCTGGCCCCTGAGGAAATCAGGCTTAAATGTGGGGAGTTTGTTTAAAAAAGCTGAAGGAGGCACAAAATCAGGGACTTCAGGGTTTGTTTTTTTTAATTAGTGTCCTGATAAAACCCACCAGTGAGGAGCAAGGAGGTGGCTGAGCTTGCAGGAGGGTTAAATGCATGAATGTTGTTAAAGAGGTGGGAGGGCAATTTCATTCTTTTCTTTTTGAAGGGGAAAAATGGTAGGTGAGAAGATTCCTAATGGGTGTCTGGGCCAGTAGCTATCCCACTAAAAAATTCTCCCCCCCAGAAGGTGGGTTTGGGCATGGAGGGGGCTGAGGCACAGATGGTCATTGATTCACCTGATGAGAAGAAAGAAAACGTGGACCCCAGAAGCACATTCCTTGGCATTGCTCGCTGGAATTCTTGGATTTTTAAGGCCTTCAGTCATTTTTCTTATTTTAACACTAGGGGCAGAGGGGCACTGAAATAAAACCACTTAAATGCTGAGAATGTCTGGGTTTGCAGGGTAAAAAAGGCCAGAATCACCCGTGCTGTGAAAGGGAGAACTTGGAAGAAAATAACAGCACAAGAGATACAAATCTGAGCTCCTTCTGGGGGAAAATGAGGAATTAATCTGAGTTTTGGGCCATTCCAGTGAGTGGGGGTCCCATCCCAGGAGCTCCTGGCCAGCATCCCACAGACACCCAAATCCTCCTGGCTCCTTTCCCTCCTCCCCAGCTGCAAAAGGGAGATGGGATTTACCTGCCAAGATTTATAGGTGACATGAAAGCTGCCAAGCAAAGTCTTGGATGTCTCTGTTAGGTTAAAAAAAAAAAAAAGNTGAGCCCTGCCACCCCAAACCAGGGAGAAAACCCTGCAGTGGGGATGCCCCCCGGGGAGGATGGGTTTGGATCTTGTTCCCCTCCACGTGTCCCAGCAGAGAAACTTCTCAGCATCGATGCTTCCACCCCCCCCAGACAAACCCCTCGAGTGGTTTGGGTTGGCAGGGACCACAGGTGACCTTTAAAATGACCTTTAAGGTCCTTTCCAGCCCAACCCATTCTGTGAAACGTCTCCCCTTGCAGAACCACAGCAACTCTGACGTGGTGACCATGGAGTGTGAGGTGAAACTGGGCCCCGGCGAGGAGCTGAACCTGCACCTGCGTGGCCACCTCTGGATGAAGTCTCTGAAAGCAGTAAGGCCTCCTGAAAGCAGGCACTCAGGGCTCCTGAGGAGCAATTCCCCTAAGGAACACTTGCACCATGAAAACATGGGGGGTTTTCCCCTCTCCTTTCCCTCAAAACCCCCCAAAGGAGCCCTCACACCCCAAAAACTTGGTGGTTTGGGTTTTTTGGCCTCTCCCGCAATTCCCTTCCTTCCCAGGCAGGTCAGGCATGTGCTGGGGGACTTTTTTTTCCAAACCCTACTTACTCTCCCAGCCTGTGCACCCAGCACCTAATTAAATCCCAAATTCAGTCCTGAAGTGCCTTTTTTTGGGGGTGATTGAGCCACACTCCCTACTCCACCCGCATCCTCCTCCCCTCCAGGGATGCAAACCCACGGTGGGCAAAAATTGTGGGGAAGCAAAGCCACGGGGGGGCACCCAGTTAGGGTGCTGGGTCCTCTCCCATTGCTGATGCTCACATCCAGCATCTGTTTTGTTTTGTTTTGTTTTTTTTCCCCTGGGCAGCTGAAGTTCAAGGCACTGAAGGTGACCACCACTGCCTCGCTCCAGCGGCGCTTCGGGAGCCCCTTCATCTTCCGTGAGGAGGATCCCAGCAGGCAGGTGAGGTCACACATGGAGCCAGAAGCTTTGGGAATGCTGCAGCGCCTTGCTGGGATCCCAGCAGGGGCAAAAAAAACAAAACAAAACAAAACAACCCCACAGAAAAACCCCACCCAAACAAACTCTTCCCTCACAGATAACATTCGAGATCTCCAAGCCTGAGGAGTGGCAGATTCCCATCTGGATCATCCTGGGAAGTACCTTGGGAGGTCTCCTGCTCCTGGCCCTGCTTGTCCTGCTGCTCTGGAAGGTGAGAAACCCTTGAGAGGACCCCCATGAGTGGAGGGGACCCCCTGTTCCCATGAGCCCCTCGGCACACAGAAAGTNGAAAAAAAAAAAAAAAAAAAAAAAAAAAAAGAAGAAAGCATATGTCCATTGGATGTGTAATGAAGTTTGTTAAATACTGTCCTGCTATTTTTTAAGGATTAAAACCACAGTGTTTAAAATAAAAAAAATTGGTGGATTCTACTGTCTGTGCCCCCAGGGTTTGGGGTAGGGGTGGGAGGGATGGGGCTCAGACCTCGTCCTCTCTTTATTTATTATGGGATGCAGGGGGTTTGCAGGCTGGTTTTAGAAGGAGAGCTCTCTGAGTCCAGTTTTCCAGATTTATTTTCCCAGTCCCCCCCAGTTCTGCAGATTTATTTTCCTCCCTCTTCATCACCATCATCATCATCACCATCACCCAATTTTTTTCCCCAAAGCACAGGGGCTGCAGGAGGCTTCCTGCCAGCATCTTCCCAACCTTGTGCTGCTAGGAAAATAATAAAGGAAATAAAAATGAAAGAATAAAATCTGAAAAAAGGGAAATAATAGCTGCCCCAGGGTTCAGAGAAAGGGCTGAGGGGGCAGCCCCGGGGGTGGGGGGTTCCCTCCTGCTGCTCTCTGGGGCCAGAGCCATACATCACCATATACAGAACTTACATTGCTCTGGGCCTCTGTGTGTGTGTGTGTGTGTGTGTATATATATATTCACTTTTAAATATATATAATATACATATTTCCTTAAAAATACATATATTTCTCTTTTTAAATATATATAAAATATATACATACATACATATCTGTGTGTGTATATATTTTTTTATTTTTTTTTTCTGTGCTCTCCAGCTTTGGGAAGCCACACAAGATAGTGCACCACCTGGGGGAGGGTGGAGATATATATATATAAATATATATAAATATATATATATATAGACACAGACACACATGTATATAGTGTGTGTGTAGCTATATATATATACTTATGTGTGTAAATTTATACACACATATATATACACCTATATACACATGTGTAGCTATATAAATACAGGTGTATATTTATACACATATATATATGCATATATAAATATATATACACATACAGATATATGTAGCTATATATATACAAACATATACATATATATGAACATCCATATGTATATACATATAAGCATATATAGACAAACAAATACAATAGGGCTATATATATATATAAATATATATACACACAGAGACATGGATATAGATAGTGTGTGTATATATACATACACACATTTTATGTATATATAAAAAATATACAAATACACAGACATCTATATATTGTGTGTATATTTCTGTGTGTATGTAGATGTGTGGGTAGGTGATGTGTATGTGTGTGAAAATACACACAAATATATATATACACACACAGACACGTATACAGTGTGTGTGGCTATATATATATACACACCCATATGTGTGTATATTTATAAACATATATATACACATATATATCTGTATATACACACATATATACATATATATTTACATACATATGTATATAGATATACATATACACACACACAGGCTTACCTATACAGCGTGGATATATATGTATATATAAATATATACACACACAGACATGCACATATAGAGTGTGTATATATACACGTAAACATACACACACATCTATATACTGTGTGTATATATATATAAAAATACTATTACACAGACACACACAGAGACATGCATATAGATAGTGTACATCTATATATACATACGCATCTCTGTGGTGTATATATAAAAATATACAAATATACAACACAGACATCTATATATATTGTATGTACAGGTATGTCTGGGTGTGTGTGTATATGTACATGTGTGGGTGGGTGATATATATATACACACACAGACACATATATACTGTCTGTGTTGCTATATATATATCCACATAGATACATGTGTATATTTATACACAGATATATACACATATATACCTGTAGATGTGTATATACACATATATATACATACATATGTATACGTATACATATATACAGTGTGGTTATATATGTATATAAAAATAAGTATATATACACACAAACATGCATATATATTGTGTGTATATATATACACATAAAAATACACACATATCTATATACTGTGTGTGTATATATACAAATATACAAATACACAGACATATCTATATATTGTGTCTGTACATTTATGTCTGTTTATGTGTGGGTTTGTGATATATATATATATACAGACATGTATATAGTGTCTGTATATAGCTATATATATATACACAATGTGTGTATATTTATACACATATTTACATATATAGATATATACACTGAGATGTAGCTGTATATATACAAGTGTGTGTATATTTATATGCATGTATATATGTATATATACATATATACACATATATGTACATACATATGTATATATATACATGTACACACACATAAAGAGACAAACTTACATATACAGTGTGATTATCTAGGTATATAGAAATAAATATATATACACAGACATATATACACATAAATATACAGACTGTATATATATATATATAATGTGTGTGTGTGTGTATATATATATATATATATAGTGTGTTTACACAAAATAAAATCCATAAAATCCCCCCCACCTCCAGCCCCCTCCCCTGCAGGGACCTGTCCCCTGGGAGGGTGTTCCTGAGCTGCTCCTGGTACCAGCATCCCCTCTGGAAGGGCACAAAGCACCTCAGCAAATATCCTGCAAGGAAAACAAACAAAAAAAAAAGGGTGGAAGGGGGAGAAAGGATTAGAACAAAGCTACAGCAAGAGAGGGAGAAGCAGGAGATTTTTTTATTTTTTTTTTTTCCAGGAGATTTTGCGGTGAGGGAAAAAAAATATATTTTTTTTTTTAATTATTAAAAAATAATAAATGGAGGAGCAGCTTCCTTCCCCTCAGCATTGCCTGCAGGTGTTTCCCACCCTTCCCAACAAGAACCTGATTGCTGCAGGGACAGGTCCTGAGAAAAACACCAGGAGTGGAAAGGAAACACATCAAGGACACAGCAGCCCAGGACCACTTCCCACTCAGAACTCAGCCCTCTCCCTGCTTTGCCCCCACTCCCATAAACCCAAAAAAAACATTTTTAAGGCCAGAAATCAGGAATGGGCAAAGGAAAGAAGGAAGAGGAAGGCCTGGAGCAGCGTGCCACTCACCTTGCTTCTCTGTAACACACAAATGGGTTAAATTCAGCCAATTTTCCCCATGGATGGGTGAATTTAAACCTGCCAGGGACTTTTTAGCAGCTAAATCATCCTCATCAGCTGAGTTCTCTGAATTTCAGGCTCAGCTGTAGCAGCACCAGGCCCAGTCCCAAAGCAGGAGGCTAAAACCCATCCCACCTGCAGGGTGATGGTTTACAGGACCACCACCACCTTCCCCACCCTTTTGTCAGCACCCACGTGTGGCCTTTGTTGAATTTGGCTTTTTTTTTTGGCAGAAGTTGGACTGCAAGAGCCGTGGGTTTCAAGCCCCCTGAGCTACAAGTGACATTTTTGAATTTTAGGGGGTAGTTTGTAGCAGAGTCACGTTTGCAGCTTTGAAGACTGGGTGTTCCTAAAGCATTGCCCTTGAAGGAGACACAGATAAATGTAAGCAGCACTCACCTGCTCACCCTTAAAAAAAAAAAAATTAAAAAAAAAGAAGATTTCCAAACTAATTCCACATTCAATGTTTATTTATTTGTAATACAAATAGAAACGTGTGCCCAAATCTCTCCTGAAGGTTCTATCCAGATTGTTTTAAAAAAAAAAACAAACAACCAAACAAAAAAAACCCCCTACAGAACATTCTTTCATCATCTGACAGTTAAAAAGCTGCATTTAAAATCAACAGTTTCCAGTAGCCTGTCAAAACAAGTGACATTTTACTGTTGGAGTACCTGCAACTTCTACCAAGGAGAAGCACTTTCCCAAGCAACAGGGTTATTATACAATCAGTTGCTTATCATAAAAGGTCTTACAATAGGATTAAGTTTTAAAAAATCAGTTTTTTCGTAGAGATTTTCATAATGAAAGGAGTAAAAATCATGAAGAAGGAAAAAAAAATAAAAAAAAAGAACGAATCCTCAAGTCCAATTCAGGGAGGCACAGACTCCACACTTGTTGGAAAAACCAGTTTCAAGCAGTATCCTGCTCCAGAGGAAGACTCTCTTTGGTGACAGACTGCTCCACCAGGAAGATACAGCATTTGGAATCCAAGAGTGCAGATTTACAGACTTCTGAGGCCAAAAAGGTGCATGTTGCTCGTTGAAATAAGGAGAAGAAAAAAACAAAACAACAAACAAACAAACACAACAAACCCAGGTTGAAAACATTGTGAAATGTTGGGACACACAAACACAAACACCCCATCCATGTTCTAGGTAGCCATGCATGATCTTTATATATGAGCAACTTAGAAACCATGACTCTGGTTTGTTTCGGTCAATGTGGAAGTTCTTTTTTCCCAAGTTGTTGACTATTCACTGCAGCAGTGTCAAGGAAGAGCTTGGTACTTCAGCTGTTAGCAGATGAACATACCAGGGCTGGATTGAAACCTGTATTTCCTAACAGAGCATCCCCTGTGTCTGTAGCTGTTGATAACTGCTTTCAAAACTTAATTAACAAAAAAAAAAAAGAAAAAGACAATTTTAAAACCATCTTCAGCATGAACTGAAAGGGATAAAAAGATGGTGAGGTATGAGAGCAATGGACTGTGACAACACACAGACTGCTCTGGATGTCAAGACTTTCACTTTTAACCAACCAGTACATAATTTCCAGTATTTTTTTCCCACCTTGCTCCAAGAAGTTTTAAATTTACAAAGCTACTGCCTGAGTAAGATGGTGACAGAGGCTTTTGGAGGTGCCTTAGGAAATATCTACCTGCAGGCTGCAAGTTGTTACGTGGAGAAGTGAGTTGGAACCAAAACATTCTGCACAAGTTACATGGGGAATCTTTTCATTTTCTTTATGGGGAAAAAAAAAAAAAAAGAGAGAGGGATAACAAAGCAATTCTTTCAAAGAAAAGAAATGGCCAAAAAAAAAACAACCAACCAAACAAAAAGAAAATCTCAAACATCAGGTCTGACTACAGGAAAACAATGTGGCTTTTTTCCCTCCCCACCCTAAGATCTGCAGGAGAACTGAGGCTGCAGACGGAATCCAGAGGAATCCAAAACCAAAGGACTGGAGACAAACCAACTCTGTGTTGATGTCTGCACTCTGCTGTCTGCAATCCCTGCCGTCCCGGGATAGCACCACCACAAAAAGACTTCACAGAGCCTAGTGAAACTTGACAAATTCTTCCAGAGTTCTGGGGATCTGGTTTTGGTAGCTGATGTTGTAGATCCGCACGGCTCGGGCAGCCAGGCACTTGAGACTCAGCTTCATTTGAGTTTTAAGGAGTATTTCAGAGACCCCCGTTGTACTTTTATCAAGAGGGGTTTTCTTCTGCTTATTTGTCATGTCTGTGTGAGCACCAGCCTCCACCAGGCTAATGATGATGGAATGCAAGGTCAAGAAGTCACTGATGGGTCTGTGGTACTGGACGATGATGTGGAGGGGGCTGTTCCCTTCGTTGTCCACGGCGTTGACGTCGGCGCCGCAATCCAGCAGGAGTTTGGTGACCAGGGCGTTGGGGAAGCTGCAGACATCGTTGGTGTGGAAGTCATCCACTGGTGTGCTGGAATTGACAGCGTGATGGAGCAAGCTGGAGCCATCCCGGGTCCTGGGGTCGAGGTGGATCAGGTTGTAAATCTGTTTGTTGATTCGCGACTGATCCTCCTCGCTGCACTGAGTCTTGGTGGAGATGCAGACCAGGTAGAGAAAGGTAAAAATGTTGCACTCGTAGTTGTCCATGGCTGTGTGGATGTCTGTGTCCTGGGTGGTTTTGATCCTGGACATGCCTTGCTCGATCTCCAGGACACTGCACCTCAAAACACTCTCGATGTCCTTGGCCTTGACGGGCTCGTTTAAATGTATCATCTGAGAAAAGACTTGAGCAAACCTCAGGAGGTCCTTGTGAGTGTTCCTGTTGCCTTTCTGCCTGAGGTGCAGGGCGTGGAGCCACAGCTTGATGCACTGTTCAAACTCCATGTTATCTGCATACACGGCCCCCCGGTAGATAATGGGGTGAGAAACATCAATGTTGTCAGAGCCCAGAATCCTTTCCCGTACAATGAGGCCTTCCATGTGCAGGGCATCCCTGTCCTGCCTGATAGCCTCCAGCTCCTGAGGAGTCCTGCACTCCCTCCTGTTCCCATAAGCTTCAATCTGGGGTAAAACTTCCTTCTCGACGATATTCTCGCTGTCTCGGTACCTCTCCAGCATGGCAAGATATAAATAATGATAAGTTTTCAAGATATCATAGTTCTCCCTATCGTTAGCAAACGAAGCCCCCAGAAGTTCCAGCGCTTCGATCCGGCTCCTCCGGTCGCAGTCGGCGTGTGCCAGCAGCAGCTCCACCACCTCGGCCTTGCAGCTCTCGGCGGCCACCTTCAGGGGCGTCATCCCGTGGCCGTTGACCATCATGGCTGCCTTCCACCTCACCAGCTCCCTGACGATCTCCAGGTGCCCGGCCTCGGCGGCGAAGTGCAGGGCGGTGGCCCCGCAGTGGGCCTTGGCGTTGGGGTCGGCGCGTTGCTCCAGGAGGTACCTCACCACCTCGGTGTGGCCTTTGTAGGCGGCGATCATCAGGCAGGTGTTGTCGTACTTGTTGGCGATGCTGATGTTGGCGTTGTTCTCCACCAGGTACTTGACGATGTCCAAGCGGCCGTCGAAGCAGGCGGCCCGCAGCGGGGTGGAGTTGGTCACCGTCGTGTGGTTGACGTTGGCCCCGTGGCTCACCAGCAGCTTCACCACCTCGAAGTGGCCGGCGCCCGCCGCGCACCAGAGGGCCGTGGCGCCGTCGATGACGAAGCTGGGGAGAGAATGGTGGCACCATGGGTGAGGGCTGGGAGAGAGCTCCGAGATGATCCCAGCCAACCGTTGGCCAACACTGTCACCCAACGGCCAACCTAAATGTTCTGGGGTTCTGAGGAGACCCCTCAAGACCATCCCAGCCAACCTTTGGCCTACACCGTCACCCAACGGCCAACCTACATGTTCTGGGGTTCTGAGGAGACCCCTCAAGACCATCCCAGGCAACCTTTGGCCAACACTGCCACACAACTACAGAATCACCCCATGGGTGAGGTTGGAAGAGAGCTCTGAGGTGAAAAGGGAAAAAGGAGAGGAAAAAAGGGAAAAGGAAAAAAAGGGAAAAAAGGGGGGAAAGGGGGGAGAAAGAGGGGGAGAAAAAGAGAGAGAGAAAANGACAAGAGGCTGGTGGTGTCCTTCACACCCCCTGATTTCTGGAGAAGCTCTTCACAAATCCCCCAGACAAATCCCAGAGCAGGGCCCAGTACCTGACTGCTGGGAAAGGTGCCTGGCTGGGCACACAGAGGCAGCACAAAGGGAAATTATTTCATTTCAACAGGGATTTGGGTCATTTTTGAGGGAAGAGCTGGGTGGCTGCTGGTGAACCCAACACCTCCCCAGCAAGCAGAGACTCCTCCAGCTTTCTCCACAGTCAGGAGCACCTTGTTCTGTAAATAATCACCTTAAAATATTTTTATATTCCAAGAGGAGGCAGGTCTGGCATCCCCAGGTGACTCTGTGGGTGCATCTGTAGCCACCCAAAGGCCAGAGCCCAGAGAAGGGAGGTGCTGGGCCCCCTTATCTCCAGAGGCACTTGGGGGGGTCACACACCTCCTACTCCTCTCACCACTGTGCCCGTGGTGTCCCAGACACCTCCTTTAATCTGCACCACATCAGCCCCCCCCAGCACAGCCCAGAAAGGAGAAAATTCAGCAGCAAAGGGAGCTGACAGCCCTTCCTATCACCACAGGCTGCTCCTGTAACTAAATCCAGGGCAGCTCCTCACCCTGGTTGTTCTCAAAGATTTATTTTTATTATTTTGCTGGTGAAAAAAAGAAAAAAAAGGCTGGATGAAAAGAACTCAGAAAGAAAACAATAAGCCACAGAGGGAAGGCAGTTCCTCCCCTTTCATCTGCTGGAGCAGGAGCCAGATCAAAGGTATTTTTGGGGAGCAGTGATGAGGAGCTCTCCTCTCCTCTCCATGCCAGCTACCTGCAAAACCTGAAGTGGTTCCAAAGCCCAACCCACCTGCAGGATTACTCAGCCCTGGCTCAGCCTGACTCATGGGCAAAGACCTGAGGAGCACACTGGGAGAGTTTGAAAACATTCCTCCCTTCCTTCCCTGGCAGCAACACACTGCCTGGGCCGTGCTCCTGGGCACCCAGCTCTGGGGAGACCCTTCCCCTTCCTCCAGGGTTGGGTCCATCCCTGGGGGTCCCCAAGGAGGACCCGGAGCAGCTGGAGTCCAGAGGAGGTTCTGGAGATGCTGGGAGAGCTGGAGCCAGGGGGAGAGAGTTGGGGGTGTTCAGGCTGGAGAGGAGAAGGCTGCAATGGGGAGAGCTGAGAGCATCTTCCAGTGCCTGAAGGGATCCAGGAAAGCTGGGGAGGGACTGGGGACAAGGGATGGAGGGATGGGATGAGGGGGAAGGGTTTCCAGCTGCCAGAGGGGAGATGGAGAGGAGATTTTGGGGAGAAATTGTGTGGAGTGAGGGTGCTGAGCCCCAGGGTGCCCCCAGAAGCTGTGGCTGCCCCATCCCTGGCAGTGT
>JAAWXA010000037.1:1252370-1313243 GCA_038090715.1 Florisuga fusca
CCTTTCCTTCCCTTTCCTTCCCTTTCCTTCCCTTTCCTTCCCTTTCCTTCCCTTTCCTTTCCTTCCCTTTCCTTCCCTTTCCTCCCCTTTCCCCTTTCCCCTTTCCCTTCCCTTCCCTTCCCTTCCTGACTCCAAGAGTTTTTCAGTAACTATTTATTCCCCAGGTCCCCCAGCCCCTCAGGGGTTCTCACTCCAGAGAGAATCAGTGCTGCCACCTCTCACAGAGCCAAGCAGTGCCTCTCTCCACACAACACAATTTTCCTGCCTATTTTCCATCCTAAATCTGGATTCAGGAACCACATCCCCTCTTCCCTGCCTGAGCCACAGAATAGTTTTTAAGACCCACCCGTGACTTCAAAGACCTTAGGAGACAGCTGGAACTCCAGGAGATTTTTCTGAATTGTCCAGAGTTTAATTACATTTGCTCTTCAACATTAGGATTGCATCTTAACTTGGATTTATCTTCCTCCAGCCCCTGGATCCTGCAAAGCATTTGGGAGGTTAAAGACAGTCACATCACTGGAAATCTCCTCATATTAAATACTTAGCAGCCAGAAGATAGGAGAAAGCAATTATATTTATATTTTTAACACTCATTAGCTAGAAATTGAATGATGTCCTAAGATGTGATTCTCTCTTCTGAGTCTGTCTGGGAGACTTTTAAGTGTGTGGTCAGAAAGGGGAATATTCAGGCTCCAGTCCTGTGGGGGATGTGAAAGCTCTGGAGCTGGGTCTGACCCCTCAGAGCCTGCCACAGCCCATTTCTGCAGGCTGGCTAAAATTTCCCCTCTTGAACTTCCCTGGAAGCACAGGGCTGGGCCACAGGGAAGAAAAAAAAAACCCCAAAAAAGGTAAAAACTGTGTGTTATTCAGGACCCATTTCTGTTGGGCAGTGTCCCCCCCAAGGCCATGTCCCACCCCCCTTCTCCATCAGGCAGGAGCTTTCCTGGGCCTCCTGCTCTCCTCATCTGACTCCTCTGATGCTCATGCAGCACTTAGAGAGAGAGAGGGAAAGTTAAGCCTCAAAATTAAATACAAACTAAGGAGCTTTTCAGTATTTAAGAATTTATTTTCAGTATTACTTGGCAGCAGGGAGGTGGGAGGTGAAGGTGGCCCTTGGGCTGGGCTGATCTGAGCTTCCCTGAGTTGGGGTTTCTGTCTTTTGAGGTCTTTGAGGTCCTTTTCTTCTCCTGCTCTGGGTAACCCCAGGCTCCCAGGCAGAACTCCTCCCCAAAGCTGATGTTCCCAAAGTTGCCTCAACCACTTCTGCTGGTAATGAGTTATTTCTGCACAGGGCTCTGAATGCAGCTTCCTCTGTAGACTCAAACACCCAGAGAGGTGAATCCAAATAAATTAAGGAGAAAGAAAAAAAAAAAAACAAAAACAACCACCCCAAACAATTGAACAACAAAAAATCCTTTGAAATGAGGAATGATGAAGAATTTATAAAGGAGCAAAAATGCCCCTGGGCCAGGGGCACAGTGAGGTGCCTGTGCTGAGAGGAGCTGCTGGAGGTTGTCCCCACCACTGGAGGGCACAGACAGCCTTGGCAGCTCCCTCAGCAGAGGAACTGGGGGAAGCAGCTGCCTTTGAATTCATTAATTGGGTTTGGTTGCATGGGGTGGAGGAATTGCTGGGCTGGAAACAGGGGGTGGCTGGTTGGGGCTGAGGGCTGGCTCAGGGCAAGGCTGCTGCTTTAACAGGGACAAAAAAATAGGGATCCTAGAATCATGGCTTGGGTTGGAGGGAGCTTAAATCCCCCCCAGTGTCCCCCCTGCCATGGGCAGGGACCCCTCCCACCAGCCCAGGGTGCTCCCAGCCCCATCCAAACCTTCAACACTGCCAGGGATGGGGCAGCCACAGCTTCTGGGGGCACCCTGGGGCTCAGCACCCTCACCCCACACAATTTCTCTCTGATGTCTGACTTAAATCTTCCCTTTTCCAGATTAAAACCCTTCCCCCTTGTCCTGTCACTAAATGCTCCTAGGAAAAATCCCTCCCCAGCTCTCCTGGAGCCCTTTCAGGTACTGGAAGGCAGCTCTAAGTTCTTTCCAGAGCTTTCTCTTATCTTTTTGTCATTGCAAACCAGGATAATCCATGTATTCAAACCTGCAAATCCTGTGGGTTGGTGGGAGAAGTGTCCCAGGTGCACTGAGGGCAGGAATCTCCCATCAGGGGAAGCTCCTCCTGCTGGGGTTGCTCGCTCTCCCCAGGGGTGCAGAACCTCTCCCACATCTCTTGCTGGTTCCTCCTCACTCTTCAACACCTCTCTGGGTGCTTTTAGCTCATCGAGAGATCCCCCAAGACCTTACCCAGGTCCATGGTCTACGTCAGCATCATCATGTTTGTGATGGGAGCCAGCATCCACCTGGTGGGAGACTCCGTCAACCACCGCCTGATATTCAGTGGGTACCAGCACCACCTCTCAGTCAGAGAGAACCCCATCATCAAGAACCTGAAGCCAGAGACACTGGTAAGGAGGCTGTGTTTTATGCCAGCACTTTAAAAAAAAAAACAAAAACAACACACCTATCATCTCTGAATTGCTTGTTCTTGTTTAACAGCCTCCTGCTGCCTCTGCCCTTCCTCTCTCTTTTCCTTGCGTTGCAGATTGATTCCTTTGAGCTGCTCTACTACTATGATGAGTATTTGGGTCACTCAATGTGGTAAGCAATTTAGAGTCCATCTAGCAGCTTCAGAACAAGGCAGAGATGAGCTGATCAGAGCTTAATATGTTAAAAAAAAAAAAAAAAAAATAGAATGGGAGGCAGCTTAATGAGAGCTGGCTGGGGATAATGTTCTGCCAGCCTGGGTGATTACAGGGGATCTCTGCCTTGGAAAACCTCTGTACTGTCTCAGTCTTGGTGATATTGCTAAGATGTGGCTGTGTGACAGCTGCAGGGGCCAAAGGAATGGTTTGTCTGGTCCCTAGACCACCCAAGAAACAGATCCAAGGGCTCTGCAGGCTTTCACCACCCACGTTTTTCCTCCTCGGGAAGTCAGCCCCGAAACACCCCAAGTCTGCCCGCCCCATCCAGCCCTTCCCTTCCCTTCCTCCTGACCTTCCCCATCCATTCATCCCTTTTAGCAACCCTCCAGCAAAAGGGAAGGAAGCAGCAAGCCAATCCCTGACTTTGAGATAAAAAAAGAGCCCCACTAACCCACTGCCTCACCCACCAGAGCAGCCTGGCTGAGGGTGAATTTTCACCAAATTCATTCACCTGCTGCTCTTCCACCCAGTGAGTTCACAGCACAGGAGTTCCCCATGTTTGGGTGGTGGATTTGAAGCCTTTTGCAGGTCCCAGCACCCATCAGTGTGTTGGTTCTGCTTGCAGGTACATCCCTTTTTTCCTGATCCTCTTTATATATTTCACTGGCTGCTTCACCCCTGTGGAAGAGGAGAGCAGGATGCCAGTGGCTGCCTTGCTCCTGATGGGGCCCAGCAGCCTCTATTACTGGTAAGTGGCTTCTGTCCAGTGGGGATGGGCAAAGGATGGAGCTGGGAGGACCAGAGGGAGCCCCCCAGGGTCTCTCTCCCTTCCCCAGGTCTGGAAAATCCAATCTCAGTGACATCTGCAGCCTGTGGAAGTTGGGATAACTTCAGGGTCACCCCCCAGGACTCCTCTCCCTGCTTGGGCTGGAGACTCTGGGGCAAATTATTCCTGCTGGAGCTCCAGCTTCCTCAGGCCTGGCTGTCTGCCCATCTTTGCTGCACTTTTTGACAGTCCCTCAGTGATTTTGGGGTGGTCACCCTGTGCCCATCCTCCTGGCCTCAGGGTGCTGGTGGCCCCGGGGATGCTCTCACCCCTTCTCCAGGGATTTTACCCCAAAACCCAGGCTGGCTCTGTGCTGCTCAGCTGCTGCCTCCTCCTTCTCTCAGCCTGCAGGTCCAAATAGCTTTTTGAGAGGTCTTATTTATTTCCCATTTTCATTAGCCTCCTCTTCCCAAGTGCTTTCCCTGTTGGCAGCCAAACAACTTCTCACTCATCTCCAGGGCTGATGTTCTCTCTTGCCTGTGGCTTTGCCCCCTGCTGGGGCTGTTTTTATCCAGTAAATTTATTTTTGATAGTCAAAATCATCAAGAGATGATTTGGTCAGCTCCCACTTACCCCGTTGCACTTCCTTGAGGTGGATCAGCATGAGTTTCTGTGCCAGCAATTGGATTTAATCCATTCTTCCCCCCCAGCTGACACCCCTTCAGGATTGGCCACTGCAGATTTTCACCTCCAACGAGCACAGCACCCCCCAGGTCAGAGCCAGGATTTGCTTTGGGTTCTGCATTCAAACATCCCCACTCACAACCTCAGCCCAGCCCCAGGAATTTCTTTACCAGGAATCTCTTCCAGCAGCCCCACAGCTCAGTTGTTAAATTCCTGATGAGACAACAGGGCAACAAGTCCCAGCTTCAGAGCTGCTGGGAGGAAGCAGCACAGCTTTGCTCATCTTCTTGCAAGGAGGAAGGAAAAAAGGGAGATGGGATGGTTGGAAGTGCTGCAGTCACTCAGTGCCTCTCCTGGGGACACTCATGGGTGTTTTTTCCTTTGCAGGTATCTGGTGACAGAGGGTCAGATTTTCATCCTCTACATCTTCACTTTCTTTGCCATGATGGCTTTAGTGATGCACCAGAAACGGAAAGGACTGGTCCTGGACAGCAATGGGCTTTTCCTCTTCTATTCCTTCATCATCACCTTGCTCCTTATTGCTCTCTGGGTGGCTTGGCTGTGGAATGACAAAATTCTCAGGAAGAAGTACCCTGGTGTCATCTACATCCCTGAGCCCTGGGCATTTTACACCCTGCACATGAACAACCTCCATGCAGCAAAGGAAAGTTTATAAGTTTTGATATTTTAGAGAGATTTGGAGAAAAAAAACAAAAAACCAAACCAAACAAATAATAATCTAGTTTTTCTAATGTAGTTGTCTTTCAAATAAATTCCTGACCCAACAGTAGCTGTGAGAAGCATCCTGTGTAAACCAGAGCCAGCTGGGGAGGGGGGAGAACAAAAGGGAGAAGTGCTCTTGGTGGCTTTCTGCTTTGAAACAGGTTTGGGGGGATCTGCACAGGCTCAGCACCCCTCAGAAACTGCACTTTTTGGGTGCTTGGGCAGCACCAAAGCCCTCCTGTATGGGAGCAGCACCCAGCCCCACACCATCAGGGTTCAGCTGCTGGTGGCAGAAGAGCCAAATCCCCTCAAATACAGCCCAAAAAGAGCAGTGGGTTAGGGGGTGGGAGGTCACCCCCACTCTGCAGCCTCAGGTGATGGAGCTGAGCTCCTGCTGCTCCAGCTGCCTCCCTGGGAGAGGGAGCCCATCCCTCTGTGATAGAAAAACAAAGCCATTAGGGAAATAAAATAAAAACATTTTGTAAAAGCAGAGTGTCTGGTGTGGCTTCCTGAGGCAGGGACAATCTGTATCCCATGAGGTTTAGGAACCCTGAAGGTGTCACGGGGACAGGGCAGGGTCTGTCCTGGGAAGGACCCAGTCCATGGTCACTACAGACACAAAGTACTAAATTCCTGGGTCTAGAGTGTTATACTGGGCACCTCATCCCCTGCCACCCCAGCTGCTGGGGGTCTTTGGGGGATATTTCAGGAGATCCTCTGAGGCAGAACTTCCAAACCACCTCAAAAAAAAAAAAAAAAAAAAAAAAAAAAAAAAAAAAAAAAAAAAAAAAAAAAAAAAAAAAAAAAAAAAAANGATCTGGTAAGATAACTCCCAAACAGATGTTCTGTCAGGCTAACAGCCCCACTTGTGAGGTGGCTGCATCCCTGGTGACAACCCTGGTGACAACCCCGAGAGGAGCGAAGCGGCCGGCGATGCTCCAGCTCCCCAGTGCTGCTCACCAGTTGCAGAGGACAACTCCCAGTCTCCAAGCAGAGGGATGGTCTATGAGCACTGCCTCATTCCTCCTCCTCTTCCCCTCCTCCAGGTTTAAAGCCGATTTTGTGATTGGTTTTTTTTTTCTCTCTCTCCTCCTTTACACCTTTACAGGCAAAATTCCTCTCCCAGGATCAAATTAATGGTATGTACCCTTTTGTTCTCCTTTCCGGGTTGTTGGGTTGGTTTGTTATTAGCAAGATCACCTGAAATTTTTACATATTTTTCTTTAAAAAAAACCAAAACCCCACCAAATATTTCCCCCCCCAAGGATCTCACTCTGAGCTTGTCCTCCTCCCAGCTCCCAAGAATCTGCTCGCTCTAAAGCCCCCCCCCAAAAAAATAATAAAAAAAATCTTCCTGATTTTATGAAGTCGGTGCTGGAAGCCAAAACCACCCCCAGAGCAGCAGAAGTTGAGCAGCAACCTCCCAGCCCCAGAACCACCCCAGCCCTGGCCCGGGAGGAATTTCAGGTGATCATCCACACCCGATGGGAGCAGAAGGAGGAAGGAGAAGGTGCAGGAGGTGGGGGGAACCCCTGCCTGGGGTGGAGGAAAGGTTTGCTATGAGAATGGCAGGAGCAAGGCAAGGAAAAAAAAATAAAAAATTAAACCCCCAAAAAACCCAGAGTATTACTGGAAATCTGTTAAGCTGCAGCACCTTGGGCAGGATTGCTGCAGGAGAGGAGGTGGCCCAGGCACCCAGCACCACAGCACCCATGGGACCCCCCAGGCCCACAGGAAGGGAGGGGGTGGTGGGAGATGGCTGGGGAGCAGAACTTGCCTTGAGGAGGAGGAGGAGGAAGAGGCCAGCAGCCTTATCTAGGTCAGCCAGCAGCCTTGGGGAGGGGTTTGCAGAGCTGGAGGAGGAAAAGGGGGAGCAAGGGAGAGGAGGTGGGGGAGCAGGGGGTGGGCAAAGGCTCCTCGTCACCCCCAGACCATCCAACCAGGATCACTGCTTCTGCCTTTCCCTAAATTCCACCTGCAGGGTGGGCAACACATCCTCCTCCACCACCTCCTTCAAGGCTCCTTCCTTCAGCATCCTTCCCATCAAGGCAGAGAAAAAAAAACCACAACAAACCCCAAACACTTTTTAGCAGTGCTGGAGGCATTTGGAAGCCTGACTTCCCCCTCCAAACTTCCTTCATTAGGCTGGAGCACCCCGTGTAGCTCAGCTTTTCACCAGCCTGGATTTTAATTGCCTTTGGCCCTTTCCCCAGGGTCCTTCCCCCTCCCCTTGGCCATCACCTTCCCCTTGAAACAAAATCCCCCCCGGCCAGACACAAGATCCCTGTGAGCACTCCGTGTCAGCTCACATCACCATAACGGAGTTCTGCCTTTTAATTAGAGTTCAAGGAATGTTTTTCCCTGTATGACAAGAAACAAAAAGGCAAGATAAAAGCCACTGACCTGATGGCAGTGATGAGGAGCCTGGGAGCCAGCCCGACGCCGGGAGAGGTGCAGAGACATCTCCACTTGCACAAGATCGGTAAGGGAAGAGCAGGCTGTAAAAATTTCACTTTTTTTTTTGGTGGCCAGGAGGCTATAGATGTGAAGAGAAGGCAAGGAGGCTGCCTGGAGCCCAGTAAATAATATTTGCTCTCAGGTGAAACAGCCCAAGCAGCCCCAGAACCTGCTCTGATGCGCTGGGTGGTGAACAGATCACCAACAAATCACCACAGATTCAACAGGGATGAAAAAAGTGCCATTAAAAAAAAAGATAAAGGTTCCAAAACAGCTGGAAGCATTCATCCCCATTCTGATTTTGAGGCTGGGAAACTGCCCAGTCCAACCAGCAGAGGTAGAAGAGCAGAGAAAGACCTTCATCTGCAGATAACGTATAAATAAATTCAGAGCACAAAGAGAAGACTCATTAAACTGCATTAAAATGCTGGACATGAGCTCTAAAAGGGGTTTTGGGCCAGGAGAAAGCCCCCAGCAGTGGAACACCCTGTTCCAGACCAGAATCAGGCAAAAGGGACAAAGTGCCCCAGGCTGGGAGGAGAGGAGGGGGATGCTCAGGTCTGGATCCAGACTCCAAACCTGAGCCCTTCCTAAAGATTCTGCTCTGCTTTTTCCAGACAGGAACGCAGAGCTGGATTTCTCTACTTTCTTGAATATAATGTACAGGCAGATGAAGCAGGAGGAACCTGAAAAGGAAATCCTGATGGCCTTATCCATGATCGACAGGCAGAAGAGAGGAGTCATCAGCGTTTCGGAGCTGAGAGCCAAACTTACCAGATTAGGAGAAAAGCTTTCTGAGGAAGAAGGTATTTCACAACTAAAACACATCCCAAATGCTCCTCCCCTCTTATTCCCTTCTCATTTTTCCTCTGTAGTCAGCCTGGGAGCTGTGCCTCCTCTTGGGGATGGGGGGAGAAGGGATGTCCCCCCATCACCTTCTGCAGAAGAGAGAACCCAGAGGCCTCTTAACCCAGAGACTTTCTCCCTTCCTGAAGTTGTTTCCTGAATGATGATTTTTCACCCTGAAATGGGTTTATACAGGGGCCTGGGAGAAGGTCCATGCCCCTGGGCACGGGGATGCTGTCAGGAGGACATGGGGCACTGGCAGCTTCCCAAGGCTGAGTTGCCAGAGGAATGTAGAAGGAAGGAAGGGAACTTATTTCATTAAGATGCTTTTTAAAAGGAGGAAAACAGCTGTCCTGTTGGTCAGAAATTTGGGCACGATGGGATTTCCAGGAAGAGAGCAAGGAGCAGGAACCCATCAATAGTTGGACACAAGCAAGGAGTGACTTTTCTCAGGGTCATGGGTTGGTTCAGACCCCACTGGGCTCCCTGAGGGTAGAACTGTCCTTTGGGCTGCTGAAGGAGGATTTAATCAGGGCCAGGCTGGTCCAGTCACCATCACCAGCTTCAGGAGGGACCCCAACCAAGGCACATCTCACGTGCTCTTCAGTTCTGTAACTGGATTAGGAGTTGATGCAGCAAGTGACAGCTGAAAACCCTCCCAGAGCTACTGGGTGAGCTGAACAGTGAAGAGGTGGGGACATTAATCCTAATAAAGACATCCTAGCAAGAACCACCAGTACAGAGAGATCTGGGAGATGGTGGGGAGGATATTTCCCATTAATTCTACGTAGAGCCTGAGCAGCTACTCCCAAGGAGGAGCAGGGCACTGCAGCTCCCAGCCGAGGCTGCTGCTCAGCCAGAAATCCCCCTCTCTGCCTCAACACCCTGAACTCAGCTTCCAAAGAGGGCTGTAAATATTTGATGCCAGAACAGACTCCCTTTCATTCGCATCAGCAATTGTTCAGTGACCACTGGCACCTCCCTTCATTGCCAGCAGCTCCAGAAAAGCTTTTTCTTTTTTTTTCTTTTGCCTTTAACTTACATTTATCAAAGGAGAACTGACACATTTTTTTTCTTCTCTGTTATTTTTAAAAACATTCCGGGCAGGATTAATTATTTTTTCAAGGGGTGTCCTCAGAAGCATTTGGTTACCATCAGGGTGTTCTTTCTGGCTGCAGAGAGGATTGGATCTCCTGTTCCTTGCCTCACAGGAGCAGCAGGTCCCACAGTTGCCCTGCATGTACCCCACGCTGTAACCAGATCCCCCCAGCAGCAGCTTCTACTGATACCCCCCCACACACACACTGTCTGCAAAGAGAGGGGAAAATGGTCTCATCCAGTACCCGTGTGAACAGGAGAGGGAGAAAACAGGTTCCTCCCACAAGTATTTACAGCAAAGCAGCTGAAACCCCCCCTCCCAGTGACCTTCCCCTTGGATTTCACAACCAACAACTGCAGAGCTCTTGTTCTGTGCTCAAGTATGAGTATTTCTGCAAACAACCACAGGTCCCCCAGCCTGAAAAACTGAGTTAAAATACAGACCAGGATCTGCTGACCTGCCAGCACCTGTTTCAGGATGGGAGAGCATCCCTCCAGCCAGGCAGGAGATGATGGAGGACTGGAAATCAGCACAAGCCATGTAGAGTCCAACTGTTTCAATGCTCCATCAACCCCTAGAAGGTGTCCTGCTAATAAAAGTGATAAAGGCAGATCCACTGACCCCATCCCTTGGCACAGCATCCAGCCAGGATCCTCCTCACCCAAAGAAAAATGGGGACAAGGTCCTGAACCTGGACACACGTCCCTCAACATCAAGCACATGAGAGAAAAAAAAACAACCAAAACTCTTCTGGGCAGCATTAGACACCTTATCAAAGGGAACTGCCACCCAGAATGTTATCAGATAAAGGCTGCTGGGTTGCTCTGGTGTTTGTTTTAGCACCCACCCACTATATATTGTGGGTAAACAAGGAAGAGAATTTGCCTCCCTTCCCCTCCTCTGAAGTGGCATCTTGCAATCAGCAGCACTTCACATTATTTTTCTCTCTGTGTCTTTCCTTATGTATTTCCATTTTCCTGGCATGATTTGACAGGAAAAATACATTTTAATGGTTTAGCCTGTACAGAAGAGAAGATCTGAAGTTAGGTGACTGCTGTCACTGCCAAGGAGTAAGAAAACATCACTGCTCCCAGGTGCCAACTGCATGGCCACCACTTCTTCAGAGATATTTTCAGGAAAAAAAATACCCCAAACAGCTGAGAAAGTATTTCAAACACTAAGGGCCCCCCAATATTAGCAAGCATCACACAAATCTACTTAAAGCTGAGCATATAATCAGCATGAGCACTGAGTTTTGCCTCAACTGAAAAGGGAGAGGGTTGCTGTTCATTCCTGTGCTGCTAATTCTACACCACCCAAAGTTACTTTTTTTTTACTCTCTGTCTTTCAGTCGATGACCTGCTGAAAGAAGCCAAAATTGGACCAAATGGAACAATAAAATACGAAGACTTTGTCCATGTTATTTGCCTCCCTACCATCGACTACTGAAATTCAAGAGGAGATTTGATAAGAGCAAGATCTGAACCTTTTCTGACTTCAGTTTTTTCCTAGTTCCTACTTGAACTTTTAAAAATAATCCTTATTTTGCCTTGACCATAGCTCTTCCACTTACACAGGTTCCTGTTTCTGGAGAAACATGGGCACTAACTGGGAGTGTTGTGTTATTTAAATAAACTGCACGTGACATCCCCTTGTGTAACGTGTCATGCTTAAAAAAAAAATAAAAAATACACAACTCGTTTTTAAAAAATGCAGTGAAATCAACAGACTGGGGCATAAAAGATAACTGGTAGTTATGGCCTCATGGTGACAGAGTTCCAAGAAGTCAGCATCACCCATATCCATCTGATGTTTCCACAGGCCAAGCACAGCTCTTGGGGTGGAACCAGCAGCTCTGGTATGTCCCGATGGTGGGAAATCCTGCACAGCTCCCTGGGATTCCTTCTATTCATGGTATGATCTGGTAAGATAACTCCCAAACAGATGTTCTGTCAGGCTAACAGCCCCACTTGTGAGGTGGCTGCATCCCTGGTGACAACCCTGGTGACAACCCCGAGAGGAGCGAAGCGGCCGGCGATGCTCCAGCTCCCCAGTGCTGCTCACCAGTTGCAGAGGACAACTCCCAGTCTCCAAGCAGAGGGATGGTCTATGAGCACTGCCTCATTCCTCCTCCTCTTCCCCTCCTCCAGCACACAAGACCTTGGCATTGCTGTATTTCTGTCACATTATTTAGGAAGGTGGAAGCACCTCCCAAGCTCAGGTCGCGGCGCAGTTCGGAGCCAAGGTGCTGGAAAGGCTGCACTGGGGAGATGGATCCTCACCAAGCTCTGGGCTGGATGCCCAGAATGTGCTCCCAGAGACAGCCTGGCTGGGAAAAACAGGGGCCACGAAAATCCAGCTTCTCTCCAATGAGAAAAAAAAGCCACCCCATCTCTCTTGACTTCATTAAAACCAACGTGACCCGGAGAAGTCGCAAACGATCTGATTCCACCTGGATCCCGGCAGCCTAGGGAGAGGTGCACAGGCTGGGGGTGGGATTTAGGACAACATCCAGCAGAGGAAATGGGGAATTTGCACCCAGACCACCCCTGCACAAGCAGCTGGATGAGCACAGGCCCCTGCCTGCTTTTAATTCTCTTTGCTCCCTGCGTGCAGTGACCAGCAATGAAATCCCCCCCTCACACACCACTGCAGGTTCCCTCCCCTGATCCCATCCTGAGACACCCAGCCTGGCCCCACCACCACATCCAACACAGTGCTTGCATCCACCAGGGCTCCAGCACAAACTTAAGAGAGGAACTGAAAAAAAAAAAAAAAAACCAAACCAAAAACCCACCAAAAGACCATGAGCCAACCTGAACCCTTCCAGATCCACAAGGGTAAGGGAGAGAGATTATCCTCATGGAATATTACATGGAAATAAAAAAGGCACAAAAGATGATGTGCCAGGCAAGGAATGGAAGTGGATCCAGGACTCCTCCTTTGGGGTAGGAGAGTTTTGTGTGGTCCTCCCAGCAGGGCAGTCCCAGACCAAGCCAAGAAGCTCAGGCTCAGATGCTGAGCTCCCTCCCGACAGCCCAGGATCATGCCCCAGGGGGAAATCAGTTTTGCCTGACATAAAGCTGCCATATCTCAGCTCTTGTGTTCACTCTTCCTGCAGAAAATAAACCAGAAAACTCTTGCTGCTCTCAAAACTAGAGTTCCAGGCAGCTCAGCACTCAGCCAGCACTCCAGAAAAACAGCATCCAGTGAAACAGAGATCAGATTCACTAGAAAAAAACCCCAAGAACAGCAGCAAGAGGTAGGGTTTGGTTTGTAACTCTCTTCCCCCTGTTCAGTCTCATTGCTGGGACAGAAATCCCCCCCAGCTCCACACTCAGCCCAGGCCCATTGGTGCTTTTTGGGGCTCTGCCCATGAGTGGAGCTGAGTTCCTGCTCCAAGCCCCTTACTGAGACACCAGCAAAAACCTGGGTGGCTTTGAGCAGGAGTGCAATTAGCTTATGAAACAAGGAGTGAATTTAGAAGCATTTGTTTTCAACACCCATCAACAGCCAAATCACAAAATGATCCAAGAGGCAGCTCAATCCTTCCCTACTGAGCAGCACAGTTGATGGAGAAATCCTTTCGGCTGCAGACAATACAAAAACTTGGATGGCAGGAGGATTGATCAGCTCCAAATCGCTTTGGATGATTCCAGGAGGCATCTGGATCCCACCAGGAGGTTACTGCCCTGCCTGGGTGGGTAAACACCACCCAAAGAAAAAGCAGAAAAAGGGGAACTGCACCTCCCAGCCACTCAGCACACCAAGCAGCACTGGCAGAGCCTGGGGAGCAAACAGTCAGAAGCAAAGAATCCTC
Organism: Florisuga fusca; assembly: GCA_038090715.1. NCBI lineage: Eukaryota > Metazoa > Chordata > Aves > Apodiformes > Trochilidae > Florisuga > Florisuga fusca. The sequence continues at coordinate 1,265,476 of JAAWXA010000037.1, forward strand.
TTCCAAAGGGACCTTCCCCTCCATCCCCCCCCCAGGAAACACAAGGTAACTGAATGCTTTTTATTACATCTAAAGATTTCTACATAACCAGGGAACATTCAAGAGGCAAACCACCTCTTTTGCCAATGTGTATAATAAATATTTTCACTTGGTACTTTTATACAAACTGACATTGGTCTACTATACATTTTTAAAAGCCATTGACTGGTTTGGCATGCCGCATGGAAATGAAGAGAAAAGTTTTTAAGGCAATGAATGACAGGTTGAAATTCATGGAATTAATGGTAATTTTAATATTCCGCTTATATACATTGTTTTTCCCTTTGTTAATTAAAGCAATTAACAGCAGCACTTTTGGGGACCACCAGCAATTTTCCCTTGTTAGAAATCTAAGCTCTGTTTCCAAAAAAAAAAAAAAAAAGTTACACTGACAAAACACAAATCCTTTCTTTTCAAAATGTGCTTAAACCCCTGAAATGTTAAACTGCAACAACAAAAAATTCATTTTTAAAACGTTCTCCTCACAGTCCTTAGCTCTGCCTTGGGACATCCAAGGGAGTCCAAAGAAAATCTCTCAGTCATCCCACCCCTGAAAGGCTCATGGAATCCTTGCCATGGAGAGGAAGGGGGAGGAAGGACCTGCTGTCACTTCCATCCTGCTGGAAGTTTTGAACAGAGGGCACAGGCTGCAGCTTCATCTTCTGCAGGATGCAGCAGTGATGCTCTCCTAAGAACCCCCAAGTTGTCTGGACCCATCTCCCCCCCGTGGGTACCTACCTACACACAGCACTGTGTCTGCACACCCCAAGCCTCTGCTGCAGGAATCTGAGGACAAAAACCCAAAGGTGAAGGATGAGAAGAAGCTGCTCCCCTGCTTCTTGGAGCCCAGGGGAACACAAGGTGGGAGTTTGGGAGTGACATCTGCAGGGAACTTGTGGAGAACTCAGACTGAGGGTTCTAGCAGGCAGTGGTAACTGTGGGCAGAGGCACAGAGAACTGTCAGCTGGAGAGAACACCCGGGCACCCAGCAGGGATGCTCACACAACACCCCTGCAGAGTGTTTCTGTCCCTTCCCTGTACAGCAAGGAGGGTACAGAGTGACAGGGGAGGACTCAGCTGCCTGCCTTCCCTTCAGGGTGATGGGAGGGAGGAGATGGAAGAGCCCAGACCTCCCTTTCCAAGAGGCCCAAGGATGCTGGGAGCCGGGTTACCACACACTCCTCACCTTCTGGTTTCCATGTGAATTGACAAGATTTTAATACCACACTCAAAAAGTGACATAAAGCCCCTCTTCCAGGTCATCTTTAAGACTCCAGTCAATGGAAACGTTGTCAGGAAAACAGCCAGGAGCTCTCCAGAATTCCTTGGAGGTGTTTCAGGAGCTGGGGACACGCAGGCTCCCAGGGACCCTGACAGCAGTCCTACTCCAGGTTTACAAATAGTAGTATAGCAAAGCATGTGCTCTGGAGTTACCAGGTTAGTATCCATGACTAAATGTATGAGATATACTCCTAATGTAGGTTTAATCACTTCAGACTGAGCTTAAAAAATAAGTATTTCCCATTTTCTATCCTTTTATTTATTTTTTTTTTTAACTGACATTTAATAAATTATAAAATTGGTGTATGGTGAAATATATATATCAGCCAGATATGTATGAAATACACATGCATGGGAAAAACTATTTAACTCACTTTTAACTCACACACAGATCTATAAATACATATATACACACACATATACATATAAACACAAACATTTGTTTTCAAAATTCAAGTCAACTATTTAGTGGCAGAGGGATGCTGTAAAAACACTAAAAACAATTTTGATGCCACATCATGTGAACCTTTCAAATAACCATACAACTGATCATACAGCAATACCTAATGCTACTTGGATTAAAGATTTTTTTTCTTTTTTCCTTTTTTTTCCTTTTTTTTTTTTCTTTTTTAATCAATGCAAACTTTTGAGACAACTTCATATGCAAAATGTGGCCCTCGTCAATGCTTAAAGCAACTAGCTGCAATCAACAGTTTTGGACATCAAAAATTCAGACAAGAATCTGCTAATTTTAGTATTCCTTATCTCTCTTTCCTGATAAACCTGTTACCTGCACTTTCAACCAGTTATAAAAATATTTTTTCACACCAGAGGAAATATTTACTCTCTCTGACATGGACTTTGGGACACAAGAGAATCACTTCCTTCCCTCCCCCTTCTCTTACTTTAAAGAATCTCCTGAAAAAACTGCATTCCAGCTATTTACATATTTCACTCTTTAAGAAGAACAGATCAGCCCAAATGACCCATCAGTTCTGAAAAAAAAACAAAAGAAAGGTTTTTCCTATGTCATGCATAACTTCCAAAAGGAAAAAAAAAAAAAAGAAAAAAAAACCAGGGAGTAAGTATGGCTCAAAGTTCTCACAAGTCCAACAGAAGCATCCTGAAAATCAGGGATAGAAAAAGAATTACAAGGCCAAAAAGAGAAAACTGAAACCCACTACCCTAAGAGACTTGGACAGGTAGCAAAATATTTGAGTGCATGGGCTACAGGGTGGGTTGTTTGTTTGTTTTTTAACTGGGTTGATTTTTTTTTTTTTGGTTGAAAAGACTCACATTGAACACTCAATACTCATTTTGCTGCACGTGAACTCAGAAGACAGTGTACCAGGAGCATGATCAGCTGCACAAACCATGCAATAGTGTGTTGGTATTTGTATTTTCTGCCTTTTGTTGACAAATCCACTTTGAAGCAGAAATTTGCTCTACTGCAGCTAAAAAGTAGGTTTTCTCCAGACAGAACAAGACAGGCCTGGATTCAAGAGGCCATTTATACACGCATGGTTAACTTGAAAGCACAAGCAGTTCCACAGATTTAAAACTGACACATGCTTAATATTTTGCTGATTAAGATCTTAGGTTATTATTAAAAGGATTTCCTAGTTAAGTCTGTAGAAACAAAACCCCACAGCCCGACGTGTCAATGCTCTTCTTTGGGGTTAGATTCTGTAAAAATTCTCTGTCTTGTCCCACATAAACACAGCCAAGTAAATCCTCAGCCTGAGATTTTATTGAGTCTGGCCCTCCTGAATAATTGGTGCACTAATGAGCTTGCAATATGCTTGATTAAAGCATGGAATTAAACAAAAATTCAATCTGAATACAGAGTCACACGGAAGCAGAAATGACAACAACAAAAAAACCTCAAGAAAACCAAACCCACTCCTGAAAGGCTACGTCCTGCAAACAGAGGGGATGCTGGGGAATAGTTTAGGGAGGGTTTACTCTGCTTTAGGCATAATAAAATCTGCACTAAATATGGGATGAAGGAATTAGATTCCACCAAAGGTAAATGTCTCCAAGAGGAGAAGAAGAAAGCCTCTCACAAGTTTGAACTTTGTAAGTTCAGCTCTTTTCCTGTTACTGTGAAGAAAATAATGCCATTTTGTGTCCAAACTATGGGGGAAAAAAAGTAACTTACACGACAAATGCACAGGTGTAAAATCTTCAGCATCCATAAAAAATGAAATGAAGCTCCTTGTTTTTGTAGGTTTTTTTTGTTTTGTGTGTTTTTTTGTTTGTTTTTTTTCTTTGTTTGTTTTGGTTTGGTTTTTTTTTTTTTTCTTCTTTTTACCAGTGAGGCCATCTTAGGTTTATATACAAAAGTAAAACTGAAAATATACTTTTGTTCTCTGTACACATAATTTTTTTTTTCCCTGAAAAAAAAGGAAAAAAAAAAACGCAAAAACAAAAAACCCCAAAAAAACCACCAAAACAAACTTGTCTATGTTTCTAACATAAAGTAAAACCAAGCACAAAGATTTCCTCTGACAAGTTCATATAATTCCCCAACAACAACAACAACAACAAAAAACCCCAATCAGTCCAAGGAAATAATATCTGGTATGATACCAAAGATAGACGCCGTGTCCGTGCTGCTCCTACTTGCAACGGGATGCCCATGACTCTCTCGCAGGCTGTTGGAGGAAACAAGACTGCTGTTACTGCCACTATTGCTACCATTTGTGGCTGGCAGAGAACTGCTTCCTCCTGCATTGAGCTGATCGAGAAACATCTGAGATGAAGTGTATGGGAAAAAACGAGAGTGTAAGAGTTCTTGATCATCGGATGCGGAAACCGCCGCGGCTGCAGCGGCAAGGAGGGAGGTGTTGTAATGCTGGGGGGAAAAACAACATTTGCAAGTTACATGTCAGACACCAGAGTTGTGATTCAGAGCAGCACAAAAGAAGGTAGTTGTCAGCTAAAGCTCTGACAGCTCCTGGATTTCATACCCGCTCAACCTTTCTGCAGGGCAAGGGGTGCGATGCGGGGAGCTTTGGCCTCTGCAGCCCCCAAAAGGAATTGGGAATATCACTTGGTGAGAGCTAAAACTACAGAGGCAACAGTGGCACAAGACAGCCACATCAATGAGTGACAGTAAGACCTGGCACTCTTTTAGCTCTTCAAAAAAATTAATTGGTGGGAAAATCCCCCCAAATTTAAAGAAACCTTTTGCCATTCCTCTCCTCCCCTCCGAGTCACAGACCAGGCTGGTGAAACCACGTGCCAAGGTGGAGGAAAGCACAGCTCTGCAAAAACTGCATTTAGAAACTTTGTCCCATCAGATGGCAGCCAGGGCTGCCCTAAGTTTTTCTCTCTGATGGGCAGGCCCTGAAAGGCAAGATCTTTAGCTGTCAAGAACCAGATTTTAAACGCAATCTTCTCTAGATGGTAATTTTGTTTGTGATATTTCTCTCCCCCATGATGGAACATCCATGCCTTGTTCCCTGAAATTCATGCACTGGTATAATTATGCAGTATCAGTGCAGCATCACCACTTGTTCCAGAATAATTCTTGTATCTGTGTTTAACTGAATATCAAGGTAGCCTGGCTGAATCCAAATTCTATGGTGCAGGCTCTGGTCTGAATAATGACATGAAACTATCCCTCTGCATTCAGTGCAATTCTCCTACTTGGGATTGCAGGAGGGACCTGTGAGCCACCCCAGCTCCCTTCTTTTCTTGGAGGCACAGAAGGAAAAGTGATCAAGTGGGAGGACTTGCCAACCCAGACTCCTTTTAAGAATAACCTGCTTAGTTCCCACACCTGGAGCCAGCAGCAATCCAGCCCAGTTCAGTAAGCACTTACAGAAAGGTGGCAAAGGTGGTGTGAACAGACACACAGCCACAGAAAAACCAGAGAGCTGCCCTGACTCTCCAAATTGTGTAAAGAATTGCCAAGAGTCCCCGTGGTGGGGACTGTCAGACAGCCACAGTCAGAACCCAGGTCTGAAAATATAAAGAAGGTGGTGGACCCTCAGCCATGGCCAAGGATCATTCCACAGTCCAGCAGTGGCTGACTGAGCTGAATCCTGGGAAAAAAGAAATATTTACCTTTTGCTATGCCTTACCCTACACTGGCACTTAGACAAAATTTATGTTTGGTCACAGTTCCTAAGTGTATAAAATAAAGCTGCAGCCAGCCTGCATTTACACCTCCACCATGCACTTCCTCCTCCCATGCCTGCAAGGCCTCAGAAAAGAGTATCTGCCATATGACTTGATTTTCCTTGACTTACCTGATTGTCTCCTGACAGGAAAGGGAAGAAATCTAAACCTGTAAAGAACCAAAGAACAAAAAATTAAGCTTCTTAAAATCATCAAGCACCTCGATTTTTTCCACAGTTTTTTTTTTTTTAATGAAACCAGTATTATATGAAACCAGCCTAATACTGATGACACTTCCAGAGTCTCTTCACTACCTGAGCTTGCAAAAATCAACCTTTTGAAATGTTAAGATATTAACCTAAATTTTGTTTTTTCTTTAAATGCCACCTTATCATCTGTGGATGCAAAAGAATATTTTGCACTATCAGACAACTCCAGGTTTAAATCCTTTTCTACCAGTCATTATCACTTGGGAGAGCTGTACTTAGAGTGATGAACAGTCAGAGGCTCACCTTGCAGGTCATAAGGCATGGGTGTCATGTGGAATGGATGCCTGTAGTCTTGGATGAGTGATGTATTGATGTAGCTGGTGTCAACAGCAGGAAGGCTTGGTGTTCTTGACACAGGAGATGCTTGATGGGGTAAACTTAAAATGCTGAAAGAAACAAAGGTTTGTCACCAGGGTAAAATTGGGTTTTCATTCCCAAAGAAGAGCATTTGAAGATTTCTCTTGCTGTCCCATGCAGAGTGTGCCTGTTTTCAAATTTAACACAAAGTCAGCCTCTCAATATGTGTTCTGAACTTTGTGCCAGGGACACAACAGCAAGTCCCCAACTCCATTTCAAAGCTTCTCTAGAGGCCAGAGAGACATGAGCATCACATGTTCCCCAAGCTTTCCTCTCAGAACATTTTACCAGAAAAGTGAATTCAATCCAAGCCAGACTGCAGCCCATGCAGCTGAAGTCTAGCAAACAAAAAAGCAAAGGAAAGCTCAGTCTCAAACAGCAGGAACTGATGACTCTCACTAGAAATGGGATCTCTGCTATAAATATGTTACAAATATTAAACCAGGACAAGACAATCCTAAAGGTGTACTGAACCCTTCCCAAAAATGCACAGATCTGCAGAACAGCACAACAGATACACCCTAGGAGGTAATCAGCAATGGGAGACAGCAAAAAGGCTCTGAAATGCTTGAAGTGATCACCAAGTCATGAGTTCAACAACAGCATCCCTTTGGTGTGGCCTCAGTCTCCATCCCCACATGTTTATGCAAAGAGGGTGTTGTGAACAGCTTGGCTGTTGGGGTATAATCAGGTTATTCTGGCACCAGTCAGTGGCAAAACCCACACACTCCCACACCACACCCATGTTCCCATTGCTCTCTGACTCTCACCCTATCTGCTGCTTTTCTCTTTCTCTAGGGAAGAAAAACATCTCCAGATTTGCAAAAAATACACTCCTGAGCCCTAACCTTTTGCATCTGATACAATTTTACAATGATTTTCACCAAAGCAACTGAAGAACTATCATGTTACACACTTAACAACTCAAAGTTGTTATTCCAATCTCCTCAGGTTTATGTGATTTGAGACCAAACCCATGTGCTATAAATCAGGATATAATCCAAATACAGAATTTCAGACACAAATTCCTTCACAATCAGTTACTCCTCTCAGCTGTGAGTATACTCTCTCTGCATTGGCCTGAGTATTTTGTTCTCACCCTTTATTATTTAATGGTGATGCTGGAGATATGGAAGGACAGCTTCTCTTTGCTGATGGTTCCTCCTCCTCTTCATCTGATGAGCTATCAATGGTCAGATCAATCACTTCTACTTTCTTATTCTTATTTGACTGTTGGTGAGAAGACACCTGATGTTCCAAGGAAGAGCTTATGCACCCTATACAAAGGAAGTCAACATCATAAACTGTAGCTTACAGCAACACTGCAATCAGAACATCACAGTTTATCATCAATAAATGTTATGCTTACAACTTAGGAAAAAAAAAAGACAACAAAATTGCATAATACTGATAATAACTTAAAAGCAGCATTCAGCCCCAAACAGGTATTACTCAAGCAGTCTTTCCCACAAAAGCTACACAGAGACATGCAAAAGGAGCACCTTGAGAAGTTAAAGGTTCAGCAGTACTCAGCAGTTCAAGTCCCTGCATCCCAGAGCACAACTTACCATCCACTCCATTGTAAGAGGCAGTGACTTCCTGCACTTCCTTCTTCGTCCTCATGGGAGCCCAGGACCCATCCTCCTTAAACTGGATTTCATCACAGTCTGTACAATACTTCAGGATTTCCATGAACAACCTGCCAATCAAAACCACTAAATATCAGTCCTCAAAAAGAGCTTCATGCCTTTTTTTCCTCCAATATCTTTATTAGTCAGTGCAAGCCTCAACTAAGGTTTGAAGAGAACCAAAAGCTTCCTTGATAAAAAAGGTTACTGGAAAAAAAAAAAAGAAAAAAGAAAAAAAGAAAAAAAAAGTCACCTAAAATAGAAATCTGCACATTCACTTGAATGAACTGGAAGAGTGAAATCCTGCAGAGCTCATGACCCAGAACTCTCCATTTCCCCAAAAGAGGGAAGACTGTGAACTCACATCAAAAAAGATCATGTCTTGCTTACCCATATTTATCTTTGGCAATACTTAACTGAGGAAGCCCATCTCTTAAGAGGGGTCCATACAGCTGAGTATTTCAAGACTAGTATAGTTCCTGAAAACTCTTTTTACTTTTAAAGAAAAAAACCTTCCTGGCAAAAGCTGAGCATGGGAACCTAAACTTGCAGCCTCTTCTAACTGTGTCTCCTAAAACTTTTAGGATCCTGGCACCACATCACTCCCTGTGGTAATTCCAGCTTCTGACCAAGCCTATTCATGTGGTTCTGTGTAGGAAAGAGCTTTGCTTTCATTACTGAGAACCTTCTCTCTTTCTCAAAGTGAAACATTTTCTAGAAATAACCTTCTCTCTGGGATGCTGTAGTTCTATCACCTCATTTCCAACTTCTGCACCTGGCAACACAAGAAGAAATAAGGACAACACATTGTTTGAATTATTTCCACTCTGAGTCTTTACTATTTTAGGTGGAAACCTAGAACAAGGAACCCCACAGGTTTTCAATCCAAAGCACAGGACCTGTAAATCCAGGGGTCCATCAATCTCCACTCTCTCCATACAGCAGCTCCCCCTGTGTGAAATTGTACATGGAATTGTACACACATTCAGGGGGTGGCAGTATTTATCTGATCTACCACCACCATCTGCTACCAATGATGCCAGATTTGTGCAGTTGCTCCATAAAAATAAAAAATGATTAAAAAAGAGAAATACAACATGTGCAGTTTTCATCTAGGGATCCAGCACCACAGAATATTAAAAGCACAACTGGTTTTGGCAGGAGAGCTCAACAATCTACCTAGGATGGGAAGCAATACCTTTCATTAACTTTAACAGTTTCATGACCCAATTCTTCCAGAATACTGAATGAAGAGGCATCTGTTTAGTAGTTCCTCACCAGCAGCAGGGAAATTAAATGATGTGGTAACCTAAAACAGGTCACAGCCAGGCAGCCAAGCTTTCAGAGCTCTCTGCAGCACAAAACCAGTCTGCAGGAAGTGTCAGCTAAAGCCTGCCTTTTTTTTTTTCCACTTACCCATCAATAATGAGATGCTCATAGGGAGCCTTCTTGTCACAGACAGGGCAAACCCAAGTTGGTTTCTTTTCATTCATTTGGATATACAAAGTGGCATCAAAACACTGGAGGTGTGAACAAGTCAGGGCCCGACATGGTATGGTCAGACGCATTTTACCCAGCTTGAAAAGAAAACAAACAAACAAAGAACCAGATTATTTCATCTTGGTATTCACAGACAGACACAGGTTGAATTTGACTCCAGAAAGAACTCTCACAAATCTGAGTTTCCATTGGAACACATGCCACATACACTCTGCTCTCCTTCCTCTCGGTCTGATTAGAAGAAAATTTAGTCAAAATCACATTTTTAACTACATTTGGTCAAGGAAACCAAAGACTACATCCTTTCATATTCCCACAAAAAAACCAGAGAGTCTACTGAGCACCTGTAACACTGGATGAACCACAGAAAATAATAATTCTTCAGAATTATTTAAAAGCTGATGAACATGGGTCAGTTCCCTCCAGCTCACTCATGATTTTGTGTATTCAAGCTGCTGTCCATATGTCAGTCACCAGGGCACTACCAGAACTCCTTGGTTAACTTCACAGACCCAAAAGCAAGCACAGAGAAAAAAGCATTTGCAGGATTATGGCTCATTTCCTGACGTGTTTTTTTAACTCCTTTTAACTAACTTTAACTCCTTTTTTCACTTTTTCACTACTTTCTCCAAAGAAAAGTCACTCACCAAATAAGTCACACATGTTAACTATTAAGAAAGTATTTTCTGCTCCTCCTGCTGGGATAAACACCACTGCTATGTGGACAGTTGTGAGCCAACCTGAAATACCACTGCCTTTTGCTTGTGTAAAATACAAAGAGCTGACTACCCCCTGTAGTATCCTCATCCCTTTTCAGCACTGCAAATGTTAATGGAAGATGAGGCAGGAGAAAAGGAGTTCTAAAGGAGACTTTCAGATGGGGCCATCCTTTCCTCCAAGTCAGGACAGTGAGGTTTTGCAGGCCAGCACAAAGCTTCCACTGGTTTAAAACAAAAAGAAAGCAGAGCTGAGCATTTAAGCTGAGCAGATAAAATAGGAGAGCTACCAGACTATCAAACATCAACACACAATTACACTGAATACAAAACTGATTGCAGAGTGAAAGACATTTCATATTAATCTGAAATTTACAAAGTCTCCCTTCCCCCCCCAAATTGTTTTCTGGCAAAGTGCTTATGCTGCAGTTTAGGAGGGGTTTTAACTGACCACAGAAAGGTGAAAGGCAGAAATGTCCAAACAAGACTTTCCCACATTAAAAAAAAAAAAACCAAAAACAACACAGCAACGATTTATTAAGAGCTCTTTATACTTAGCATTTTCAAGTTACATAGATTTGACTAAAACACACAGGATGACTTCATTTGCAAACCTTCAGCTCCTTCCAGCTGTGGGCAGGAGGAGGAACTGATTTTCTCAGGGCTCAAGCAAGCCCGTGGTCAGGCATGCTGACTGTGAGCAATGCAAGATGGGTGCCACAGGATGGCACTCAACCTCAGAATATCACAAAACTAAAAACAATATCAAGAACAAAGGCTCTACTCACAGTCCACTACTCCCTCCATGATGCTTTTTTGTTGTTTGGTTTATTTTTTTTCCCTTCACATCCCCCGTAAGCAGAAATCCCTCCACCCCATTCCCAGCAAATTCAGCCAGACTGCAGGATTTTGCTTATTTTTTCTTCCCTCTGGCTCTCAGTCACTGTCACAAAACTCCCCACCAGATGGGAGGGGAGCAGGGAACTCCCTGGGGAGGCTGCAGTCATGGTGGAGGAGAGCTCAGGCAGCAGGAGGTGCTGCATGTGCCATGTGTTTGGCACCCCCTCCCCCAAAATCCATGACCAAGCACATTATTTCTATCACATAATCAACCCCCAACAAAGCAAGGCCCCCTGATCCAAGTCTGTTATGAATTCTTATCTCCCAGATGGTAGGTCAATGGCTCATTTGTCTTTTGGGCACAATAAGAACCTCCTGGCTTAGTGAGGATGAAGAGTAGGGGTACCGGGGAGAAAACCTGGATGCTTCCACGTGATGCAAAATAAAAACAAGCAAGGTTGAAGACACATGCTACAGGAAGATCATAAATACCTGTGTGTCCTGAGTCAAAAAGCAGATTTTCACAAGCTTTAGACAGAAAAACTGTGGCTCTAGTTTCTAAGCAGTGGTGGGCTTCACCCCAAGGCACAGGCCTGCAGACAGGACCAGCATCCTCAGAGTTAACAAGTTGATGTCTCCTCTCCCTGGTTTTGGCACTGCACCTCCTGGCTCAGCTCTGCCCTACTGGCCAAGCTGTGTCAGAACTGACAAAAGAAAGGGTCATAAAAGAAGGGCTACATCCCAACTTTTGAAAAACTGTGTTGCCCAACAGTGTTGCTGTTCTGATGCCTGCTTGTCGGCAGCCAAACAAACACTGCATTCATTTCTTTTTCAAGCAGGCAAAACCTTCCTCTCTTTCCATGCTAAAAAATGCACCCAGAAATAGGGGTTAAGGATTTGTAAACAAAGCTGTAAAGACTACAGCAAAATGCTAGATTTGGAATTTTTGTTCAGTTAAATATGTGGCCCTGCTGCAGAGCCTGTGGATTTATTTATTTTTATTTCGTAAAAAAAAGAACAGAAAAAAAAAAAAAAAAAAAAAGAACATGAATTCAAATGTCTTCCTGCAATACAGACTCAGGCCAGCCCATTTGCCTGCTGTATCTTGGATAGATTCAGCCAATAGTTAAGGCCAGCTTTTCCTCCCTACTCCACAGTCTCAGAGGGAGAGCAGGCCTCTGCTAAAAAAAGCTCAGCAGCAATCCAAAACAAATTCAGAGGAAGCTGCCTCGCTCTGGGCTTTTTTTTTTTTTTTTTTAGGGGCAAAACAGAGGTTATAAAGTCTAAACCTGCCCTCCCCTCCCATCCAGATATGCAATTCCATTTATTTTTTTGAAGTATACACGCCCATAACAAATGAGATGGGGGAAGCAGAGCCCCACATGAAGAGCTGATGATGCATCCTTCTTTAATTCCTGCTCCTGCTGCTGGAGACCAAATCAGCATTTGCAATGTGTACTTGCAAAGCATACACTGTCCACTCGAGGAGAAAGAAAGCCCAGAATACTTACAGAAAAATTCTCCCTGAGCCAAGTGCTTACAAATGGAGAAGAAAAACATGGAGGCTCTAATAAAATTACATTCAGAGCTGAGGACAGTCTGAATCATGCTAATAACCTTTCTATTTATAGGACAGGTTGAAAGGTGCAGTCTCTGTCCCAAGCAGCCTTTGCAATGATGGATTACTCCAAGAGCTACAGTGAAACCAGATAGCACTGAATGAGGAACAGACTGGAAGAAAAGTCAAGTGTGGCTGTTTTGTAGGCATTATTAAAGTGACACAGAGACATGCTCAAAGCAACCTGCTATAGACTCTGGTTTGTATGTCTAACAGGAAAGGAGTTCACTTTACAGAGAGAAGACTGGCAAAGGCAGGATTTCTACATCCTAACATCTAACCACTGTTTTGTTTTGACCCCTGGGGGAACTCTGAGAGCAAAATCAAATTTGACCTCTTTGGGTATTAGCAATTCTGCAGCCCTAAAAGCAACGTTGTAGATGATATTCCTGCTCTAACCCTAACTCATCTGAATGTCAGTAACCAGAATCAGGCATCTAGAAGCTCTGCAGAAAAACTTGTATCAGTAACTGAGGCAATCAGGACAAACAGATGTGTCAGAAGACACCCATGGAATGATCTATAGAAGTAACCTAACTGCCTGAAGTGATAGTTTTGACAAATCAAGTATGACTGAGTAAAAATCTGTAATTCCAGAAGATGCATTTTAAGATAATTTTTAATTTTTTAAAAATTTAAAATATAAAAATTAAATTTTTAAATTTAAATTTTTTTAACTTATTTTTTTTTTTAATTTTAAGATTATTTTAAGATAAATTAATGAATACACAGGCACTCCTAAACCCTTACAGCCCTTTAATTCCTGCTAACAGATGACTGGTTTTGCCTGGGTTAGAAGCCAGTTTTAAGTGGTAAGAATATTGTCCCTAAAGAATGACAAAAACCCAACGGGACAACCCGTGTGCTTTCTAGAAGAACCAAGTACCAAGAGCACAACAAACATTTAACTGAGACAGCTCAGCAAAATAAGCTGCCAGGTGTGGATCTGAAATACTTCCACATCTGCAGCAGTTTCAATGTGACACAGCAGTTCAGGGGTTTATGAGACCACAGGCTATCAAGTTTTAAGTTTACAGATTAGGATTTAATTTCATTAATTAAATCCCTGCATCTTCTTTTACAGTTGAATTTTCTCTTGCTTATGAATGTGTTATTATTTAGTTAGACCCAATGTTGATAGAGAGAAAGTCTTAAGCTTGAAGGTAATGCAAACACGTTTAAAGGCTTACAATAACCCAACACAAACACAAAAAGTAACCACAATGTCAATGGTGCTTTTTACAAAGCCAAGCTTGTATGTCTGTTAATCTTTACACTCCTATAGTTTCAGACCATATTTAATAACTTGAGAAATCAGCTTCAAGTCTGCAAGAATGAAGTCAGTTTTCTTCTTTAAGATTTCAAAACTGAAAGTTTCATGTCAAGGTTGAGCAGATTGAGCCAAATCAGGAAACAGATGTATCCTTTATCTTGAAAGGAGGTTAACAAGTTATACTGCAACCAAGATAGTGTGTCAATCAATATTGTATTTGGAATTGTATTCTGAAAGTGCACTCTGCTTGAAACAAGATCACTAAGCCTCAAAGATTTTTCAAAGTCCATATAGTTTTAATATCATGCAGTTTACCAATGGTGACACAAAGCCAGGTGTAAACTACTCCTTACCTTGGCATCTACTTGATTAAAAATGAAACCAGGAGGTCAAGATATAGAAGGGCTCAGTCACTTCCACATTCACCAGGACCACATTCTCCCACTTCAAGTTTGAAACAAATTTTGTTTGAGCAACAACCTCTAGGACACTGCTTCATTTTTAATTTAGGATTACTAAATACTCCAGTTGTACACAGGCAGATGATCAACAATTTTTTGACTGCAGACACTGGCTGAGGAGCTCTTTTTAACACTCAAGATTCACCCACCTGACCACTGAGACTGGTTTTATCACCACTGAGGACCCAAGCCACGCACTCAGATGGTCCAGTGTCAAATTGAAATGGATGCTTACACATAATTTTTCAATGGCACTTTCAAGTTAATGGAATACTCATTACCTCAGGGGTATTTCACATGCTTAAGTACAGCAACAGGTCACTTCAGCACTGGATCCTACCCCCAGAAATTCAACACACGGGTTAACACAAGCCAATCCCTACCAAATACATGTCACAGTTTTCTCAGAATCAGTTTTGAGAGAATAAAAAACAAACTTACTGGACAAAGGAGAGAGACTCTTAAGCTTGTTGTAGCTATTTCACTGTCTGGGTCGGCCGTCAGCTTCTCTTTAACTGTTATTTAAAAGAAGAAAAGGTTTGTTGTCCAGTTAATCCAAAACACAAATTGGATGAGAGAGAAATAAAACAAGTCTGTGTGCTAAACTTTCAGCTCCCCATATCCACTGGAAGCAAGCAGCAGTGACTATTGTTTTAGCCTTGCACAATAAACATGTAATGTAACAGTCTTTACTCCCTAGAAAGATCATAAATGACAAGATTTAAGAAAACTAAAAGAAGGAAAAGCTTAGCTAAATCCAACATCCACAGCAAATGTATTTCTACACAGATGTCTCTTTTCATACAAATGCAACTTTGTACTTGACAGTTATTTCAAAACTACCAACAAGCTGAGCCCTTGATTTGACTATCAGCTCCAAACACATTAAAAAAACTCTCACGTGGACAAGCACCACTGTAAACCTCCAAAATACTCCTCAAGCAGCCCTGTGATTCAATATCAAAAAGCAAATTGAGTAACAGGGAATCAGAAGTAACCTGACAACATTTGAGTTTAAAATAACTTCAGTGAAATACAACCACTACAGAAGTCTTACATCTCTGCCCATCCTCTGCTTTTACTTATAATAAATGTTTTAAAAGCAGTCAGTGGTAAAATGAACAAGCCAGATTCTTCCTGCTCTATATAGACCTACACCCTGATTCTCATCTTGCATACACAGAGCAGCAACTACCTGGAAACTCTCTAGATTTTGTGTATTTAAACCATCATATTGCACTAATGCCCAGCACTATGTATCACTGGCTTTGCAGTATTTATTGGTGGGCTAATTTCTTCCCTTTTGGAGAAATTTCTCTGCTGTGTGCAACACAGGCTTTTCTGAGCATTAAAAAGTGCAAAAAGGTGTTAGTATTTTTACTCTTTCCCAGAAAAAGAAACATGCAGCAGTTTTTGCTTGCATTTTGACTACATGAACTTATACATGTACTTGACAGAGAAAGCAATAAAGCAGCAAACCTCCCACTTAAATTTGGAAGGGGGTTGGGAGGAGGATTGTCTGAGACTCTCTCTCTCCAGGAGCCCACTCCACAACACTGTGCCAAAGGAACAAAAACTGTGCTGGTGGAGACTTTCCTCCAGGGGTTCAGTATCAGGCATTTAGTTCAGTTTGCTTGGGGTACTGAGTTACCAGTTAACTATATAAATACAGTTGGTTCTCTTCTGCAGAAACAAAGCCAGTATGGCTGAATTGAAAGAGATTCTCTTGCATTTTTTCCCTTCCCAGTGTCAACAGGGTTCCTGGCCTGGCTCCTAGTACAAACAAAAGCCTCTGAGTCTTTGAATTGGAACTGAATACAAAGAACACCACTATCAGATTCTCAAAACCCAGAGAATTGTAGGAAGTCCAAACCACAGTTAGCACAGTGCTGTTTCAAATCCCCTTTCACCCAAGCTGCTTGGCCTTTTTTACCCAAGGGGGGGAGCAGACATACTCAGGGCTCTAGAATGATCAGGGTTCCGGATTCCTTTCGCTCGCAACCTCTGGAGCAAGACTGTGGAGGAAAGCTGCTTTACCAGGTAGACTGCCATGGAATAGTTCTGGAAAACAACAGGAAAAGAGCAAAATGAAAAAAAAAAAATAGTGTTTGCATCAGACAGCTTGTACTTTATTATGCTTACAGGGTATTGGGCTCCTAAAGCAGTGACAAGGCTTCAAATGGCCAAATTTTCAGGCTAGAGACAACCAGAAAGGTTCAGAAAGCTCACAGGGTTTGAGGGAGGCAACAGGCACACTGAAATTGGATTTAGCTGCAAACCAAGCTGTTCAAATGGCATTTAGGATACTTTTGGAAGTTTTACATTTAACTCAGGGTGTCATCTAACTGCAGCCTGTTTAAGAAGGGTAATTTTACACCCAGACTAGCAGCTACTGCAGTTGTCTCAGAACATTTATGGGAAGCTGTCGGGTCAAATATGATCAATTTTAAATTTCATTTATTGATTAACAACAGCTCATTTTGGTTTGCAAAGAGGGAAATCAGCCCCTTCAAAAGCAATACATAAAAAGATGCATCACCTGCAGTACATCCTACTTGTTCTGGAAGTCTTGGTCAGTTTTTTCTTCTCTCCCTGCACTCCCTGGCTATGAACTGCTCACTTCACTGTGAAGCTTAGCTCCAGAGTTCAAGAGTTCAGTGGGCCCAAGATGCACTCCAGTGAACCCAGCTGGAGCAGGCAAGAAGTCACCACTCCCAACTGGCTGCCCTTCCTCTCTGGAAGAGGTTAGGTCACTTCCCCCCCATCAGCCTCAGCAGAACAGACCATGCAAATATTCTTCATCTGTGTAAGGAAAAGGCTGTGGATGCTCTACTTCTGCCACTCCAAAAAATAACTGGACACAGGAGATGCAGCCTGAGTATCCACCCTGCCAGCTCCCCTGGCAGCAGGGTAAGCCTTCCCTCAAGGGAGAAGCAGGAGCAGAAAAAAATCCCTGTTCTGTTCTCATTTTAGGGTGGATCAATTACTTTTTGATATCAACAGCATCCACTAAACCTGCAGCCACACTCAGACACCTTCAATTAAAAAAATGCAACTGCCATGTATGCTTCCACTAAGAAAACAAAACAAAAAAGTCCATACAGTTGTGGCATCTGCCATAATTTAGGATGCCACCAGACTCCAAAGATGGGATTTCAGTAATACATCTTCCCATAAAATTGCACAAATTGAAACAGCATCAGAAACACCACATTTTAAATATTTCATTCTTGCAATGAATGCTTCTCACATCGTTAAAAACCACTACTGCTTTAACTTGTTTGTTTAATGCCTCAATTAGTAGAGAAGTTAGAAAAATGGTAATTAACATCATGAAATTATTTACCGACAGCTTGAGTCTACAAAGCTAGGAACTTGCCCAAGGCATCTTGTACAGAAGGCTCTTGGAACAGATTGTGTAAAAATCACAATTATGACTTCAGGAAAGGTAGAGTACACCAGTTGAGACATGCAACTGACTCTTCAGGGATGGAGAGGAAGGAATTCAAATTTTGTGCTATGCAGGCACATCCAAATATAAAATAACTCTTCACATTGTACTGCCAAGGTCTCACATAATCCCATTAAGAAGCATTACACCTCACGAGTGGGGAAGTTGGGACCAGTGTCTGAATTCTCATGAAATACATGAAGGGTTTGCCACTCTTTTCTCATTGTGAGCTGGAAGTTAGCAACTGTGGGGCTTATAAATGAAATATCTGTGAAGCCTGAGACACTACTTAGTTCACAAGAGCATAGTTTAGAGTCCAGGCAGACTTGAGACACTTCTTTTCCCTAAAGCATCACTGGTATTCTAAAGCAAAAACCAGCACTCAGAGCAATCACCAGGATTCATCAACTTGAGTGCAGGCACTTCTGAACCAAAACTGGTTCATTTTTAAATGGCTATTTCTGATACCTGCAGTTCTCATTAGAGAAAAGAAGGTTTTATAAAAATCACTCAGCCATCATGTGTTCTGTGATCTGAATGGAGACTGTTTTATGCTCCACAAGAAATCCATCATGAAATAACCACTGTGATGTTTTATAACTGACTGCTGTGCAGGATAGGGCTGTAAACATTTTTCCACCCTGGTTCAGGAATCCTGAGCTTTGCACACTGACAAATTCTTGAGCAAGGTTTCATCTCAAGACTTCTAAAACCAGGATGGTTGCAATGGCAAAGCCCCCATGTTTCAAGTATGAGTTGACTCTGTAATACAGATCTAGCAGGGTTGGGGTTTTTTTTTGCCATCAGTGAAAGCAGTGCACTCATTCATGGACTAACTTCCTGAATAACTTCTTGCAGCATGTTCCAGATTTAATTAGCCAAGTGGAACATCAGCAATTTTATAATAGCAATTGTAACAGACTCCCCACAGACACAGAAAAAGTTACAAAAACATGACTTTTTAAATACTAAGTATAAGGACAGCAGTTGTGAGGACAGAAAAAAGCAGATTAAATGCTGCTGAAGTGCTTGAATGGAAATCCACATTTGCACAGCTATTACTATGTACTGAATGTCACAGGGTAGTTCCAGGCTGAAGCCAAGATAAGGTTTGTGCAGTCCCTAAAATCAGGAAGAGCTTGAAGTTGAAAATTAAGACAAACAAAAGCTTTATAGGATGACTTATTTGTATTATCTGGGCCCTCAATGAGCCCCCAGGATAGGTGGGTGGAGGGTAAAGAGCAAGAGATCACACCAAAAAAACTGAGGGCTACTGCTCTCAGGGAGCAGCCTTAGCCTGCAGTAATACAGTCAGAAGAAGGAACAGTCTACTGCTAAACCATGAAGTATTTTCTGCACAATTAAACTTGCTTATCTCTCAAATCTTTCAAACAGATGCCAAAGCAGAAACTAATAAGCTTTAGCCAGCATTATGTGCCAAAGTTACTTACTCTTCCAATTTCTGCAGTCCAGGAAACGACGATTGTGTTTGGTACCGTGGTAGATAACCTGACAAGTGAGGTAATGTTGATTGGTCTGCTGGGTCGCTTTGGTTCAACACCATTTTTGGTTGGTGGAAGATAGCCCTAGAAATCAAAAGTTGTCGTTTTGGTTTGGTTTTCTCCTCAGCAAAAAGAAATGATAAATATTGCTTTTGCCTTCTCTCCCCTCTCACTCACTCGGTAAAAGCTGCGTCTCACCTCAGCCTCTTGGATTTCAAGATAGATAGATAGAAAGAATAAAGTATCAGGTGATTTACAAGCCTTTTCTCCTCATATATACATATAATCTTGCACTTTCCAAAATGTAGCCTTGTCCAAGGAATACTGAAAGGCACTTTTGCCATCTCTCCTTGCTCAGTCCTGCTGCCCCCTCTGCCTGGCACACATTGCCCAGTATAATCTTGTGCCCTGCCCCAGTACTATGAGTTGGTGTTTTTTTTCTACAGACCAGCTCCACTTCAGCCAGACTCACTAGGTATCTGTCAAACATCAAAATTGACTGTCACACTTTTTTTTTTTTTTTTTTTTTTTTTAATTTACTTAACTATCTTTCCATTCATCTATCGTTCAAATGCTCCAAAATGTGAAAACAAAGATTAGGATACATTCTCTGGCAAAATTCTGACAGACAGTTCCTAACAGTGTTATCCAATTATGCATATTGAAATAATATCTTACTTACTGGGAGGCTGCATGGTTTCCCGTTTACTTTCACACACAGATTGGGTGGGAAGTGATCTTCTTGTGGACAACTGGTTTCTGATAAACAAAACCTAAAAGCAAAGAGCTTCCATCATTTTTTGCTTTTAAAGGGATTGAAAGAACACCTCTTCAAAGAAGGGTTGGTTTTTTTCACTGAACTATGAAAGCATGACAAATCTCACCAAACAGTCCTTAAACTATCTGCACAGATCACAGAGCAGAAGAGCCCCCCCAAAACTACAGCTTTGGATCAAGATGGCTTAGGTTCCTCCTCCTCCTAGTTCTTGAATTCCTCAGACTGACTCTGACTCATTCAGATACACAGGTTCCTGTTGCAAAAGAGATTATCCAGCTTTCTTCCCTACCACCTCTCCAGCCTGACCTCTTGCCACAAGCCCAGGGTTTCACAGAGGACAAAACAGTCTCTCCAGCTGTCCCTCCTCCAGCTTCAATAAACCAGCCAGCTGTTTATCTGCAGCACCAAATGCTATCTTCACGACTATATCAAGCCTTTAGCTGAAGTTCAGACAGTTTTATTTATTTTCTTAAGTTCAGATAGGCTTATTTGCTGCTGGAACCAAAATAAAACACACCCTTCCTTGTCCTACAAAACGTCTGCAGGACAAGATCGTGGACAAAAGGCCTTCAAAGGACCAAAAAGAGCCTCTCAGCTCTGCTGGCTTTCTTCCAGGGGACCTGCCCCATCACCCAAACCCATCACCCCAGCAGGGTATTGCTATTCAAAGCATCTGAGACTACCAACTTCCAAGAGATTTGACAAAACCTCTAAAACAGCCAATAGGTGACTCCCACTGTCATGCCTCCTACTGTCTCAAGAAAAGTAGACCTTGGGTTGCCATGCCCAGGAAAGACTGTGTTTGGTATCTCTCCTTGGAAAAATAACAGTGAGCATGTGGATTTTCAAGGCACCTGGGAGCATACACACAATCTAAAATAATGAATTGAAGAAAATCAGATGGTTGTAGCTAGGTACAGGCACTGTTCTGACACACCAGACTTGAGGAAAGCTGCATGTGACAAGGACAAGTAGTTAAGCCTGCCCTTTTCAAAGCAGCCAAGAGCAAGCTTTTCTCAGGAAAACAAGAGGAGGAGACTCCTCTCCACAAAGGCAAGCCTGAACTGCTGGGGAGCATTTATCTGATGTATTTTAAAAAGCAAGAGCATCAAGAGCAGACAATATAAACACATACCTTAGCTGGACCTGTACTGTGAAGTCACATTTGGTCCCAGAAATATCCCTAGAAACAAGGGCACACAGTTTAAAACACATTGTTCAAACAAAGTAGGTTCATCAGTGTTTCCTCAGAATTTCTGCAATGTATGCAAACCACATTTTCCTTTTTCTGGCCACTCAAACCACTACTCTCAAGACACACTAAAATGTATGGGGTTTATTTTTCAAGGTAAATTAATCAATTATATTCTCATCTGACCCCTGCCACTTCCTTTTCTTTTTCACATATTAAAAAGGAACTTCTGATGGGTTATTACAAAGTACCATATATATACTGTGAATAAACATAGAACTTGACAAAGGATCTGACAGATGGTGAGAAAGAGCTGCAGGAAAGAGTTAGGTATTTCTACACTGAGAAACCTGCCCAATACTTCCTGGACAGTGCTGGGATTTAATTCTCTCTTCCTCACCCTTTTCCTCTCCATCAGTTTACATACAGAGGAGAAAAGACTCCCCCAGAAGAGTATTCTCCTACACAGAAATCTGTGGTCTTGCAGATCCTGTTTCCAAATGAAAGGTATGGTAAGCTGGCTCCTTCCTCAATTTCTTTTTCTTTAAATAGTGTACCAGTGATGAAACTCACATTGAGCTGCTGATCTGCTGCACTTGCTGTGGTGTCAGTGCAAATGCAAAGCAGGTTTCTCGAAATCGCTGACTGTTATCTGATGCTGGAAGAAAAGAAGAGATCATCACATTAAAACCAGCAAATAAGAGAATAATTAACAGAATGATCTCCTCTCCCTGAAGTGCACACGTATACACACACACACATTCTTATCTGACACACATTTTCCTCCCTAAACAATTTTAGAGCCAGCAAGAAAGTTGCTATTTAAATTCTCCTGTAAGTGGAAAAAAAAACCCAATAAACAAACTTTAGAGGCACACAAAGTGTATCTTTTTAACAGTGATATGGATAATGGCAAAGCTGAGGCAAGAGACCTTGAGACTTTCTGGCAGTCATGGTAACTTAACAGGAAATGGGTTTTGATATTAAAAATAAAAAATCCTTAGGAATTCTCATGAATTGCCTTTGAATTTCCTTGACCACTCGGGATCATGGATTAACCTGTAAGCAGAGAGAGAGAGACTGAGAGGTACAACACGTGCAAATTCTCACATTGCATTAGGACATTTCATGGAGTCAAATGCACCAAATATGTAAGATGCAGACAACTCAGGAGACACACAAGCATGAAATTTGATTTTCAAGTCCTTCAGCTCTGTGCCAGAGCACTCCACAACAAAACAAGCAGCACTGAAGCATCAATGCACCTGCTGCAAAATGAAAGAAATGTTTAAAATCTCCCAAACAGTGCTTGTACCTAAAACACATCCCTTCACCAGGGCTACAGGGACATGGCAGCCCAGAGCCACACACAGCAGCAATGCAAATGGCTTTTTAAGAAAGTAAAATTAAATTAAAAGAGAGAAGCATCTCCCCAGAGAGCTGCTCAACAAGCTCATCAACATGTCTATTGAAGAGAAAGTTGTAAGGAGCTTTTGCCAGTCGATTTCATTATTCTTAATAATTTGATAAGGTTGTGAATAACTATATTGTGTATGAAACACTCGATAAATTTATCCTTTTTTGTTTTACTATAATACACGTCCTGACTCATCCCTGAGTGACAGATGAGTGAATGCTTCAGGGTGTTACTTCAGATATTTTGTTAAAAACAGCATGTGGTAGGTTGGAACCAACAATAGAATAGACATTGACCTAGTATAAATATTAACAGCAGCAATCCCACAAAATTACATTTCTATCTTTCTTGTATGACAATGCTGTGAGATCTGCACACTTGATTATTTCATTACATGCCAGGCAACAACCACATGCTGCTCATTATCAGTTGCTCTAAAGCTCAATGGGCAAGAATAGGTAATATACACCAAACAGCAACTTGTGTGAAAACCCCAGCAACAGTAAAACATTTTGAAGGCATTAAGTTATATAAAGAACTTTTTCTATTTTTACATGCCTATGTTTCTTTTTTTTTATTATTTTTTTTTCTTCCAACAATAAGTTCTACTGTAGTGTCCAAAAGCACCATCTGGAGTAGGGTGCAGCATGGAGCCTCAAGTCAATATTTAGTTAGACTCTCATGACTACAGTATCCAACATCTATTTTTATTTTAATGTATTTTCAACTACATTTCTTCCAATGAGAAACACACGGGGCTTAAGATGGCAGCCACCCGTGTTATCACAATGTAAGAATTTGCAGGAAATATAAACACAATGTATACAATTAACAATGAAAATCTGTTAGGGCATTTAGTCTGCCATACACTTTTGTACCTATTTTTAGTTGTAAATGGAAAGATCAGAATTATATACTGTAATGAACAGAAGGTGAATGAGCAAAGTTAAATCATGCACTGCAGGCTGGAGAACTGAATTAATTCAAGTTATTATTTTATTTTTTTCTGTGGTTAAAGGTGTTCTTCATCTGTTGGTTGTATTTTCCTCCCATGGCTTATTTGCTTTGCCATGGTAACTGTCACTTCTGGCTTTCCCAGGGAAGTTCTGAAGGGTCTTTGCAAACATTAGTTGTGAACTCCATCACCTTTCCTTGAAGAACAAGGCTGCTGAACATTTAACTAAGGCTACTTCCAGCTAAAACTTAATTATCCAAAGAAGTTGAATGACAATTATCCAAAGAAAAAATCTAATCCCAAATTTCCCAAGCAACCTTTTTCCTCCTTCAGTTGCTCATCTGTTTCCTTGCTCTGGTTTTGCAGCACCCCCCAACTTAAGGATCAGAACCAAGCAGGTAACACGGATTTTTTTCAAGCATAAGGAAAAAGGGATGAGCAAAACAAATTCAGCAAAACAGCAAAGGTCCCAAAATGCAATCCTCCTTCTCTGATTGTTATTGGTGGGTATTAATGCCAGCTTTATTTTTGCTAAGCAGTGACACATGATTTTGAAAAGTGGGTTTCTAACTTCTGTGTTCAGCCTCACCACGTTCCTTGGCTAAATTCAAGTGTTGAACATTAAAACAGCAGCAAATGAAACGGTGCATTCTTCAGTGCTGACATGGGAACCTTCCTAATTCCAGTTTTCTTCATAAGGTGTAGTTCAGCACACTTAAAAGACAGCAAAAAAAAAACCCCTCTGTTTGGACTTTTGCAACAAAAATAAGAGCAAAAGAGTCAGGCTCTTGAGCTACTATTAGGCTACAGCTCTGCCCCCTGGATGTGTAACTCCCAACCAGAACCAAAAAAAAGCAAATTTATACAGCAACTGCCTAATTCAGTCTACCTTTAGGTCTAACTTTTAGAAGCAGGCACGTTTTCAGGAGGTTATAAAGACAGATTTGGGATCTTTCCATCCAGCACAAGATTAAGAAGTGGTAAGACCAGAGAGAACCAGCTGAAGAGGGGTAAGAACAGACTTGTGAAAGAGGCCAGGACCAACACTGCAAATCCCAGACTGCACAAACTCTCCTTTTTCTAAGGATTTCAGATTTCTCCAGGAAAGAGACACTGGAGATCTGGAATTTGGGAGTGTGGAAAAGCTAACATTAATTCATCTGCTGTGTCTGCTGTGTTTAAGAACACCAAACTGAGCCTGGCAAGTCAAGCACATCATTTACTTTTTAAAAGTTCTGGAGTATGATTAAAGCTGGAAATATGCAAATACACAGTTTTGTACAAGAAAATCATTTTGATGCCTAGAAACAGGCAGCCATGCCCTGCCAACAACTGCTATTAGTTAAACAAAAGAAAGGCAAAAATAGATCTCCAATTGAAAACTGAGTGGATGAAAATAGAATTTCCAACCTAATAAAGCTGGAACCAAGCCAGGACAACAAGAGGTAATATGGACATTTGTGAGCAAGTTGCCAGGAACGTGGGTGATTTTTGAGGGGTTTTTTTTTCAAGTTTTCTTTTTCATAAGTAGGATTATTATATTTTATAACCTTTTCTTTAGCACCCTGTGAATGGTACAGAGGATTAGCTGAGGGTAGTTTATAGGCTGTGTCTCCTTTGCAAGCTCAGAAAGGAACCACAATGCCCACATGACTAATAGATTATTTTTTGTTAATTCAAAGAACAAAGGCACAGTAATTACAAAAAAAAAATTAAAAAATGCCCCAAATCAGAAGCATCACTTTACCTTCCTGCTAAAAAATTTCCTGAATCACTTAGAAATCTGAAAGGGCAGGCTTTAAAAGTGTAAATAACTGGCTTTTCAAGTAGACTTAGGTAATTAGATGGGTGTCAACAAGAACAGTTCCAGACAAGCCATATAAAATCCACTTCTCACCTTACTGGAATCTCACCATTTTTGAGGGGGTGGTGAAGTGGGGTGGGCAGAGGGGAACATTTACTACTTCTTCATTCACCCAGCTTAAATCCAGGGAAGACAATGAGCAAAATCCCCTGTGAACAGGTACTACACTTATTAAGAACCTGCAGAAGCCCAGGTCCATTGGCTCTGAGGTCCCCAGCATTAATACAGCACACTAAAATGCCTCAAACATAGCAAAAAACATTACAGAGCAGAGTTTCTTCCTCAAAGCTCTTCTTTCCACCACTTCTCTATCAGCACGGTTTCCTGAATTTTTTTGTGCTTACCTCACTCCAGGAATGATCCAAACAGCATATGGGATTGGTATGTATTGAGGGAGAGTGACCCAATTACTCCTTGCTGTTTGTGTATTTTGTTAAACGTTTCATGTCAGCAGTGAGCTCTCAAATTTGAGCAAAAGGGCTTTTAATACATGACAGTACCATTCACAGGACCCAAACCCCTGAAATTTCTAGATGAGTAGGGGGGGGGGGATGTGTATATAGGCAATCAGTCTATTGCTTAAGGATGTAATAATAATGATGCCCAAAAAAATATTTCTGACCAATTCTATTCTTTATTTTGGAAAAACCCTATCATGCTAGAGTGGAAAAAAGAACCCAGCTTGAGTGGCTGCATTTTCTCCAGCTCTAAAAATATTCTGTTCCACCTCACCAGTACCCACAGCTAAAAATAGCCACACAATCTTTCTGCAGTAAAATACCTCTTGCTGTCTTGAGAAAAAGCTTGTCTCTAAATTTCCATTCAACTTCAGAGACCTTCAAATCTTTAATGAATCTGATGTTACCACATCACTGAGGTGGTGATGCCTCCTGATGGGACTGCAGCTATCACACTGCTGATGCACTGAGGTTAATCTTTCCCATCTATCATCACCAAGTGCAGCTTATTAAGTAGTGAAGGGAATATATTTCCTTCTAATCCAGAAGGATACTTGGACTAAAATGAAACTTGCACTTTATGCTGCTGTAATTACCTGAAGTCAGGCCAGGAGGAAAACTGTCACCGGACTGGCCACTTACCAAGGGTTTTCAATTAATATCAATGTTTATTTCCAAAGGTAAAATTAGTTATTAAGAGTATCAACACTCTCAGCAAATTTATGCTAAATGCTGGAAGATAAACAAGAGACATCTAATTGATTATTCACAAACCTAATACAGCACATCAGTTTGATCAGTTACATTTGTCAAAATATTAGCCACAAAAACCTAAACATTGTAGAAGTTGTCAACCCAACACATAAATAATTCTTGCTCATCTTCCCCAGATAGGTAAGATCCCTCATTTTGTTGCAGCACAGGCATTTTGCTTTTTTCTTTGAAACAACAGAAGGCATCCTATCAACTGATGTTCAATCCTCTTTCAAGTATCACTGCTGAAAATTTAATTCACTGCCTCTGAGCTAAACCAAAATTACTGCATTTAGATTCAGGCACAGAAAGCATTTACCTTTTAAAAAAGTAAAAATCAGACAAGCTCTGAATTATGTTCAAGTGCAGCAGAAGCCAGGAAATCCTCAACACAACTCTGCAGCCACACAGCTCCCACCATGGAGATTGTCCAAAGCCTTTTTCCTCAATCCTGAAGGAGTTTCATTTCTGCAACTGCTTTGGAGGGTGAGATTAAATGTCTGTGCACTGCAGCAGCTCTCCAGGAGCAGAAAGCAAAGAGGAGATGTGATGAGAGGCTACACCTTACTGGGGGATCTCAGGATGATCTCAGGATGGATCGTGAGCCCTCCTCAAACCACCACAATTTATCCAGTTCCAGGGTAACACAAGTGTTTATACATCAACACTTCCTTTCTGTTAACCACCAACTCCTGGCACCAAGCTCCTGCCAGCAGCCAGCAGCCCCTTTTAACCAACTACCCACCTCTTAACCAGTTAACTATCCACCTGTTAACCAACTACCTGCTGGCTCCTTCATTCCCTGCTGCCCACCCAGCATGTTGGCAGCACAGGGCATCATCTTGGCCCCAGCCAGACCCCTCCTCAGAGAGCCCCTGGAAGGCAAAAGAAATCAGAGCAGGCTCTGGACTCTACACCCCAAGCAGAGCAGAGACCTGACTGCTCTCTACAACAACCTGAAAAGAGGGGGTAGTGAAGTGGGGGTTGGTCTCTTCTCCCATGTAACGAGGGATAGGATGAGAGGATATGGACACAAGTTGCACCAGGGAAAGTTGAGATTGGGTGTTAGGAAAAAACAAGTGGTCAGGCACTGCAATAGGCTGCCAGGGAAGTGATGGGGGGGAACATCCCTGGAAGTGTTAAAAAAAAACCATCTGGATGCAGCACTTGACTGGTGGTGCTGAGCTGACAACTGGACTTGATAATCCTGAAGGTCTTTTCCAACCTTTTCCAATGATTCCATGATTCTGTGACCAGCTGTGGGACAGACATTTGAAAGCAGGAGCACAGCACACCCTGCACAAGCCCCAGGCTCAGGCCAGCCTGGAGAAATCCCATGTTCCCCTTTCTCTCCCTCATTCCCTGTGACACCTTGGCCATTTTTTCACTCCAATCAAGTATCACATAATTGCTGCATAACCTTCACTTCACAAAAGACCTAGAGGGAAGCTTTTTAGTACACATACAAATCAATCTTTCCCTGATGGGTGACCAGCTCTTAAGCCACTTCCACAGGTTACAACTGCACCAGGCACACAAACATGTGGCATTACTGCCAAGTGACAGTGTCACCTTCTCAGCTTAAAACAGGTCAAAAATTGAACTCGGGGTCTGGTCAGTCTGCTGCATTTCTTGCTTGAGATAATTTTTAGATTCTGTTCAACTTAAGCTTTTAACAGTTAATACCCAGAAGGAATAGGCAGAGCTGCACTGGGGGTGGGAAAGGCAGGGAGTAGAGATGCGAAGGATCTGACTTGAAATTGTGCCTGAATATATACATGAAAATAGCCTGGAAGGACTCCAAGGGCCACATTTAATTCATAAATATTATGTATTTTACAACTTTCTATGATACACTGTATAAACAGGACAGATCAGTTGGAAACTGTGCAATTGGGACAGATATTTGATCAGTATTTTTTTTTAATCAGTCACGTATTATTAGAGCACCTCTGAACAAAGAAGATTTCTGAGGACCCCCTGGCTGAAGTTTTCCTACAGGAACCACTTCAAATCAACCTTCAGTGCCAGAACTCTGTGCTCTCAATAAAGCTCTGCAGAATAAATACCCACCAACCCCAGCCCTCCTCTCCCCACTGCCCCTCCACCCATCTCCATACTCAAGTCACTTGATTTCTTGAGACACCCCAATAAATGTCCCAGAACTCAACTGCTGCCATTCAGGCATGAAAATTTTAGCTTCTCTTCCCAAGAGCACTTCAGATGAGCAGTATTAGAAATCCCTACGTGGGGTATCCTGCTTCTGCTGCATTTCTACTCTCACCAAGGAAGTATAAAATTTTGTAAGCCTAACAGGAAAGGCAAAAAAATTAAGGTTCATGTTTAATCAGAGTCCCTAGGAACCTCTCTACCAGGATTAGCATAACCTGGACCATCTTTTTCTAAAAGCTGGTCTACAAGGGGAGATTAAAGTATTTCTAAAAGATTCCAAGCAACTGAAAACTTCTGAGTCCCAGCAGCATTTTCAGCAACTTCCAAGTGACCTCAGCACCTTGGTTGCAAGGGGAAACCTTAAAAAAATCCATATTCCACTAGCACAGCTTCCCCTCTGGTGACACGTGAGCACCACTTCTCTGCCTCCAGCTCTCCAAACACTGAATTGGGAGAACTCTCCAGGCTCAGATGGGTTCACTGATCATTAATGGATTACTCACATGCTTTGAGTCAATCACGTGGTTTGCCATAATTCCTTCTACTAAAAGCTTTAATTAAAACCATAGAATATCCTGAGTTGGAAGAGACTCATGAGGATCACTGAGCACAACTGCTTATCAAATGATCAGTTATCCAAAAGATAACCTGGTTTGATCTTGGGAGGCAAAGAGGTTTTCTAGATCCTATTCCCACCAGAGCAGCAGCATGTGAAAATGTTCTGGAAGGTCCTGGAATTTGAGTGATCTCAGTTCTACACGAGGAGAAAGTGAGCCTAGTAAATTAAAGTCTTCCTAGCACAAGAGCTATGCAGTTGGTTAAAGCTCTCTCAGACTTTAAAAAAAAAAAAAAGACTCTAGAGTATGGAAAGATTCTCAATACATAAACTTGAGGCACACCACATGCAAGTTGAAGCCAAAAAAAAGAAACTTCAGTGCACTGCAGTTCTAGTTGAGCTCTAGCAGATGAAGCAGACAGAGGTAAGATTTCAGCTTGTTCTTGCACAACTCAGAGCTGCAGGGCCGGAAGTCAGAAAGCTCAAGCCTGAGTTGAGCATAGAGTGTTTGGGTGAACTTCCTCCCACAAAGAACATTTCAAAAAATAACAAACACAGAGGACAGTAAAAGCGTGACTTTCATACAAACCATGATCCTGACTGCACAAAGCAAAAGATCAGCTTGCTGATACATGGAAAGGGGAAACACTTGCCAAACAAAACTTTTTGAAAGAGTTTCCAACCTAGATTTTTGAGAGCACTGAATTGTTTAACATCTGTACCCTGAATTGCAGCCACCCTATAAAGATTTAGTCAGACCACTTGCAAGGTTTCTCTACAAGAACACAGCATGTCCAAGTAACCATCATCAACCCATGAGAAACCACAGTCAGAAAGAAAATTTCAAGGTAAAGGCAAATCAGAAGCACCAGCACGGGTCAGTAAGCACACAGTTCTCAAGGGCAAGCACCAGGGGTGAGCTTCTGACACCCTGTTATTAGAGTTCACAGATGAAAAAAATAAATTAAGCCCTAAAAAAATCAAGACAAGTCTCTAGAGCCACTGGCATCTCCTTTTACCCACTGGAGCAATGATCTGGTGTTTGGCAGGCAGCACAGGGTGCTTTCTCTAAGGGTCACACTGACTCCCCAAAAAAGCCTGATGCTTGTCTCTCCTTCCAGGGAGGGTAAGTAGGTAAAAATCTTGATTTCCCCAGCTCAGGTCTGAGTGTCAGTGCTCAAACCTGAAGCACAGCAAACAAACTGTGGGGTGATCATCCATACAGTATTAGGACAGCTTTTTAAAAGAGTAGCAGAGCCCATAGCATCTTTAATCCTTTAAAAGGAGAAGAAAAGGGTAATTTCCCCTTACAGGTAAGTAAAGACCTCTAATCTAGTTAAAAAGTTTTTTGGAACAACTACACAGCTAAAGCAATTAGGACTGACATATGCTGTAAGAAGTTTCTTTTAAATGGTTTTTAACTATCTCCTGTCCCTTCCATAGGAATCTGGCAGAATCCTGGTACTCATTACTCATCTCATAGTAAACACACTTCACCACACAAAAGAGATCTTATCTGTGTGTCAGAAGTTGCTTTTAGAAAACTGGCTTAAAAACCAACCAGCTAGCAGTGCCTGTGCACTGGGGGATGAAAAGAGGGAAAAATGAAGTGAAAGCTGCAGCTTCACTTGAGACAAGAGCAACCCAAAGTCTCCTGTTTAAAGGAGTTCCAATGCATAAAAACATCAGAGAAGTCACAACAGTAAGGTCACTTTCCTGCATTCCATCAGGGCCAAACTGGGATGGCTTTGCTTCCCAAACCCCCTCCAGTCATATAATCACATCAAATCGTGGTTAACCATGGGGCAGAGCACTCAGAATTCTCCCTGGCACTCTAAGAGCTGGGTGTACAGATTCAGCCACCAATATACATTTTCCGAGCATTCCTAATTGGCTTCTACACAAAAAAAAAAAAAATAACCCATCCAAGAGAGATGCTTTCTCCATTTTGCAGTGAGGATGACTAATAAAATATGGATCACATTCGACAGCTCCACTGAACATGGACAGATATTTCTCTGGCTCAGATAAACAAGCCCACTGACAGTTGTCTTGGGAGTAAAGAAAATGCTGTCGTTCCCTGACAGTGTTGCTGTAATTGTCAGCATTAGCTCTGAAAGAGCCAAGCAGGAGCCACGTATTTAAAACACTTGGGAGGATTCAAGAGATTCTGCAATCTGAGCAGAAGAACAGCAGAAGTGTCCCACCTGCTATTTTCAGCTCCTCAGACCCAAGCAGGTTGAGGGAGCAGAGGCTGAGTGTGCAAGTTCAACTCACCAGGCAAGTTGGCTCTTCTGCAAGCATCCTACTCACTGCACATGGGCTGCTGTGAACCAGAGGAAGAAAAAACAACAAAAAAACCACACACCAAAGGGAGCCAACAGCCTTCTAACCTTTGCCATGCTCAAGTAAAGCTCCTCAGTAGCTGTTGGTGGGATGGACAAAGCACTGCACTTCTCCCTGGCCATCAGTCCAGCCCAGTGAACAGCCAGCATGGTGATTTTAACCCTGGTTCAGAGCTACATTTTGAGGAAGCAAGACTAAGAAGGTAATATCCATTTCCTTCTTTTGTTCTTGACATTAAAAAAAAAATAGTTAGCAAATTTAGTTTCCTTAACTGTTATTCACATTAGCCTGTGTACTACCCACCTACATAAAATATTTGGGTACAGCATGCATGTTGCCCTGCTGTGCAACTCCCTTCCCTGAGGCTTTGTCAAATTATTGTTTTTCAAATTAATAATCATGTCTTGATGGGACAGAAGACTACTACAGCAAACCTTCCAAGCAATTCCAGCTTGACTTGGAGAAGAGTGGGAAGAATCACACCTCAGGATGTTGTGCTCTGCCCAACTTTTACGTAAGGACTCGTATCAGAAGAACCCAAAGATTCTCAGATCTGAGGAGATTGAAGTCATTCTCTCTCACACACACACTTTTTCCTCCTAAAGTAGGTTCCACTTTAAGCAGGGAGATGATTTTTCAAAAGCCCACATCAGGTCACCAGTTCATTCTTGGTGGAGGGAAATAGAGTACATTAAAAGTTTCTTATCCCTACCCCAGGAGGAATCTGATGGGAAAAAGCAAGCAGGAGATGCTGAAACCCTGGCCAAACGCCAAGGAAAAGTTCTGAGTGTTTGTAAAATGCATCTGCCGTTTGAAAACAAAGCCAGGGAACTTAGAAATTTGACATTTGAGGAAACCCACATTGTTTGCAGCAGTGAGAAGGATGCCCAAACCATTTGGAGCAAATATTCAACAAATCGTTTAAGCCTGGTTTTAGTTAAGAGTATCAGTAACTGTACAAATGGAGAAAATTAATACAAGTCTGATCCACACTTTTATTTAAAACTGCTGAGCTGCATGCACAATTGCTCCAAGTTGGTTTGAAAGTACATAAAGCTGCATATCACTGGTTATTAGTCCAATAGTTGTTTCATTACCATATATACATTTATTACTCTGAAATACCTTCATGACATTTATAGTTAGCAATTTTACAATCTGCAGCAACATTACTTTCCACTACAAAAGGAAACAAGCAATCATTTCTCCTATGCATGGACACTGCAGCTCTCCCTTCCCCCAAAAATCACAAGAAAAAAAAGCTTTTTAGTGACATTGCTTCAGACAAACAAAGACATTTGCAGACAGGATTCACATGCAAAACAAAACCCCCAAACGGATCCTTAAGTTAACTGAAAGGACAGAGATGGCTTGAAAAGGTATCTGGATGGAATCTCATCCACTTCCACTTTTTTACCCTAACACACAGGAGTCCAACAAAGTGGGGAAAAAAAAAAATTCCTCCTGTACATAAAATCTTCAAGCAATAAGACATGACAGAGTGTGAATTATGGTCTCTTCACTAGGAGCTGGTCTGTCAGACAGGGAACTGACAGCAAAGTGTTCATACCACCTCTAGGAATAAATGAATACCATAATTCCTGCATTGGAATGTCTTATGGAAATTACAGCATTATTTTTAAGTATTTATCATGTAAAAGTGATGAGATACATACCGAGTACCTAATTATCCTGTACCACCAGCACTGCCTGAAATGCTTATTAACCAATTAGGTTTTAGATTAAAGCTAAACAGATACAGTACACCTCTTGAAAGAATATCTGAACCAGCAGATGAGATGATCAAAAGCTGTGTTTTCCCCTCAACGTTGTAAAAGTTAAAGCAAAAAACATGCAAACAACTGTGCAACCTGAGAAATAAATCTGCAGACCACCATCACCACTCATGTATCAGGCCTCCTACTACTCCTGTAGCTGTTCAGACTGTTAATGGAAAGTACCTGCTCATTTTTACTTACAAGGGATCTCTTCCACAAAGGACTTTTGTTTTTTTCACTCATCCACCACCTCCCTGTATCCACGCTCCCCAATCTCCTCCCCCTAGCAGCTTATTCTCAATCTTTTCCAAGGTTTCAAGGCAGCAGAAGGTTCCAACACATAAGCAGCCCCTCCAGAAATCAACAGGACTATTGTATTTAAGCAGTATTTAAGAGTATTAAAAGTTAACCACGCTGGTAAGTGCTACATGGAGTCGGAGCCAGAAAAATCACACATTGTTATATAAGGCTCTGTAAGCATCAGATTATTCTCAGCAGCTACACAAGTGATTTATACCTTCACACAAAAGACAGTTTAGAAGAAAATCAGCCACAGACTGTAAAAGAAAAATAATAATAATAAAAAAAAAAGACAAGTCTTCCTAAACTCAGACATCCAGGCTGGATGGACCAGAAAAAAAAACAAAACATCCAGCCTGGTATTCTTTGTCAGCACAGAGGAGAAGATTTTGTGGGCATGATGGATCTGGGGGTACATTGTTGTTTTGTTTTGTTTTTTAAAATCACAGAATGGTTTGGAAGGGACAATTTAACTCCATGGTTTATGAGAATTACTGAAAGCAGACAGGTTTTTTTTTCTTCCTTTTTGAAAGGCTTAGTTTGTTTCTTGTCAAACTCACCCCTTGAATATAAGGGATCTTTGAACCATATTTAGTGGCTCAGCTAAAGCAACTAATGAGTGTTACGTAAGATGTCTCTCCATGTAGAACAATCTGTTCCAAAAGTAACCAAAAATAGCAATTCTCTAAACACTGGTGTGATGCAATATTTAACCAGTTACTGCATTAGCAGCTGAATCCATCCATTGCTTTTTAAAACCAACACAAACAAGAAAGGCTTCAAATATTATAACATTTGCGACCTTACCTAAGCTGGTAGGTTTTATCAGCTCATCCAACAAGTCATAAAAAGGTAATTTCTGAAGTTTTATGTCAGGATGGACAGGGTGGAGAGCAGATGTGAGATGGGGGAGTTCCAGTTCATGTTTAGGTCCCAGAAGAGAAACAGGAAGCAATGGTGAGGTGGCAGGGTGGCCATCGTACCCGAGCTGTGGAATGGTTGACGGAGACAAAGCTGCTGGCATGGAGCTCGAGTGTACACTGGGGATTGATAAGTCTGCAGGTGTCATGATTTTCTGAGGGAACCTCCTCCTATAGAGTTCTTTGATTTTCATTTGCACAGCAGGGCTGCAGCCAGCCTTTAGCAAATGCAGTGCTTTTGTCAGGAGTTCGTGTTTTCGGCCGTGCTTGTTCCTCCCCGCGTAACCCAGAAGTACTTGCAGTTCAGAAACTCTAAGGCTCATAACCATTTGCTTGAAAGACAAACAAAACAAAACAAAAATTAGTATTCAAGTTACATCATCTTAAGCACTGACATTCAAATGTGTGGCCTGATCCCATTGAGCATACAGATTTTAAAGGCACACCGCTGCTGCTCTGCTCTCCACTAATTACCTGAAATACCACGTAGAACAGGACTTGTTCAGAAACAGATAGATCTACTTCAAAAACCTGTAATGAGCAATTTTTAAAGAGGTTTTCATTTGCCATCCACAATCCAGGACAGCAATAGTGTGGGGGGAAAAAAGAAAGAAAAAAACAGGGAGAGAAAGTTGCCGGTATGAAGTAAAGTTTGTAAAAGTAACTAATTAACTCAAAAACTGTGCCAGTCCTTAACTCTGGAACACTACTACACTTTCAAGTCCCTCCCTCCCTCAGTTCTTGCCATGCAGAATAACTAATCCACGCAGGCTCAAAGGAAAGGAGAGAAATCATCAATGTTAAAAAGAAAGGGGAAAAATTATAATCCAAGTTGTGTTGAACTCCCTACAACCATTGCAGAGTTCAAGGAAACTTCTTCCAACTCAATTTCCTTACTTCTCACATCAGAGCTGCATGTTCTGTTTTAGATAGGAGAGTTGGGCTTTGCCTTCTATTAATTAGCATCTTCATTTACACAGGCTTTTCTGCCTCCCAGCATAGTCTAATGAATCAAACTGGTCAGACTTGCAAACTGTTTCACTTCTTCAGGAACTGAGAAAACACTATGCAAAAGAGTGAAACCAATCTTTTAAAACAGAGAACAAATGCTCTCCTCCTCTCTAATTCTTCCAAGTGTGTGAGGTATCCAGAAAGACACATTACTCGAGTTATTTTCACATTAATTCTTAAACCTGAGGTGCTAACATGAGGAAGCATGCTGTCCCCAAGCTTTAGAAAATCAGCCCGAAACTCCTCTCAATTCACACCTCCAGCAAAAGATCTTCCATGCCCAGGTGTCCACAGTACTGCAGTATTTCCCTCTACTGAAGTAAGTCGTGGTATCTAAAAGCCCTAAATGAGATTATTCATGTATTTAATGAGGTGTGCACCCAGACAGACTTAACTAAATTTGCCATAAAATTTCTGCTCTGTTGAACCACCCCAGCAGAGCCCAATAACCTCGCTGCAAACACAGAAACAAACCTCGCTTCAGACCACCACAAACACCTCAGGTACAACAGGAGTTTTCTGGCTTTTCTAGTATTTTTTTCTTTTTTTC
Organism: Florisuga fusca; assembly: GCA_038090715.1. Lineage (NCBI taxonomy): Eukaryota > Metazoa > Chordata > Aves > Apodiformes > Trochilidae > Florisuga > Florisuga fusca. The sequence goes on from JAAWXA010000037.1 coordinate 1,301,589, forward strand.
TGTGAAAAACCTACTTCACACTTTCAGCTATGGAACTGTCATGGAGCTACTAATGAGAAGAGACGAGGTACTCTGTAAGAAACAGAGATGTCTTAAAAGAATGCGGCACTTCAGTTCCATTCTGAAGTGTTGACAGCTGAAAAGAAAGTGAAACAAGAAGATTCGAAACATGGAAAAACACTATTTATAATGCTTTACAAACATTTCTTCAACAGAATGAGTAGTTACAGCTCAAGGGTTTCATGTCTGCTACTGTCACCATTAAAAGTCACTTCCTGAGGAGCCAGAACCTTTCGCAGCTTCATTCTTTTCTTGTTTTGTAATAAACTCCCAGGCCTAGCTTACAAAAAGCACAGAGGATTAAGGAGTAATTGAGTTAACAAAGAGGTTCCTGCTAAATGTTGAACATTTTCCTTTTTTTTTTTTAAGGTATGGGCTAGTTAGAAATAAATATATAGCAAGCAGGGTCTATCCTGTAGCCAGACTCACAAACCAAAACAAATAAAATTCCCCAGAGCTTCCCCACCCGGGTGCATTCCTTACAAAGGAAGGAATTCCTTTCTATTTGTGAGCACCAACCAATACATTGATTAAAAACACAGTGATGGAAAAAAAAAAAAGCAATAATAGATAAACTTTTATTCCTCAAATACAAAGAGGCAATGCCTTAAAAAAAAAAAATTATGGCAGAGAAACAAACCGAGTGGTCTCAAATAAACAAAGTAAATACACACAAAAATACATGAAAAATACAAGAAAAAGCTGCAATTGATAATGGTTTTTCTCCTCATCACAATTCAAACCCCTTGCTGGCTCAGGTACACCAGCAAAGCTGAAGGGCAAAGACACAGAGGGTTTTGTTTCAGGAACTCCTGGGTTGCCTTTTTTGTTTTGTTTTGTTTTTTTTGTTACCTGCAGTAGTAAAAAGATCCCTCCCAGCAGTACAGCAAGCTACTAAACCCATCACAGAGTCTGTCTCCCAACAACAGCAAACATCCACAGAGCAAATAACTGCCCTTACCTCTGGCTAGTTAGCAGAATTGCCAAAAGGTTTGGCTTTTCCTTTCCTAACACAAAAGAAAGTTACAACAACCCCCCAAAAGGACAGTCACACCTACCAGGGACAGGCAGAAGGGCACCTTGGGAGCAACAACTGCACAGCCCTAGGTGTTCTGTGTTCAGGTCCAGGAAATACACATTCCTACAAACATCACCCAACTGCAGAAGAAATTGATGTTATTTAGCCATAAAAAAGGTCGAGCTACTTGCCTAACTTCAGTGTCAGAAACCCAGGAAGCTGGCAGCAAGCCACTGCCAGATACACCACAGCCCAGTCCCACAGGGTGTTCTGATGACATCCCAGGGTTCTGTGATGTTCCATGATTCTGTGTCACACTTTGTCACCTGTCAGATCTGGGCAACATCTAAAATTCTGAGAGAGGGCGAGGACAGCAGAGAAGCTGTTCAGAGTAAAATGAAAGAGCACCAAGCTCTTTCAGCTTAGTGGGGAATTTCTGACTCACTGTAAACACCTTGGCAGAGTTCAGGAGGAAACTCATCTGCAAACATACACCTGGAGATGGCTGTTTATAGATAAGGTCCCTTCCCACCTCAGCCATCCTAAGATGATCTGACATTTCCTGCTCCACAACACACACACGTGTTCCTCTCCAAAAGCTGCATTAGTCATGGGGATTGCCTGGCTCCCCTCACCCAAGCCCTGTGGCCACAGCCCCATCCTGCCCAAAGCCACCAGGGCATTTCACTGACTTCAGCAAGTCACCTCCTTGGATGTGTCAGGCAGGAGGCCCACGGAAGCAAAGAGATCAGTTTGTTTTCCCACCTCCCAGCTGCCTGGTTCCAAACCCATGCTGCTTTTCTCCTGACAGATTGGGTGAACCCAACCAACCATCTGGTGGAGTCCATGGTGCAGCCCCAGCCCCCATTTGTTGAGGAAACATTCTCAAGCAGCTCACCTGGAAACTAGGATTGTTTCCTGCTCCACACCTACTTCAGATAGCCAGTAAGGTTTGGAAGAAAATAACTTGGGGGTGGATGGAAAAGGAATCCATGGGCAGCATCCCACGTCATTCACCTACTTCTCTCCTGGGACTATCAACAGGAAAGGATGTTGCTCCTCCAGTTCTTTCAAAAAACTTTTCAAAGCTAATAGAACCAAAAATTGTGTTAAGTCCCCCAACCCAAAAATTGCATCTAGACACCTGTGAGGTAAGGAGGAACAAGGGTTTTCTCCAAGCCATCCACAAAAGGATTATTAAATAAAAAATGAAGAGGCTGCCATCCCAATGGACATTTTGTAGCTCCAGCCTCACTGAGTTCCCTCAACAAAAAAGCAGATCAGGCTGGAGAAATGTGTCCATGCCAGACAAGAGGACCATTCTGCTCCTTGAATGCTGTAAGGCATGCAGAGTAAATCCTTTACCAGGAACCTTAACTTCTCAGAGAGCAGCCAGTGCTAGGACTCACTTACTTTGATTTCTCTCTGCAAAGAAAACAGCTGAGATTTCTCTTTATTTTCAAGGAATGTTTTTCCACACAAGCCCAGTCTTCCCACCCACCAGGGAAAGATGCCCAGGCCAGGACAGCTTCCTGGCTAGAGAAGCCCAATGGTTAGCTCAGGTTAACAGGTCACAGCAGAGAAAATGGCTTTCCAGAACTGGACCTTGTCTCACTCATCTATGAAGGTTGGAATTAAATTTAGACAGAAATAAATAAAATTTAAGTGTGAGTGCCTCTGGATAAGAAATACCTTTGCTAACCCTGTGTGGCTGCTCTCCCTGGCACAGGATTCAGAGAAGCCAAGCTGAACAGACAGGAGGATTCAGGCAGAGAACAACATTTCCAGACTGGAAAATAGATGGGGATTAAAACCCAGGTTTGAAATGCAGGAAGGTGAGCTGGAAGTCCTGCTGCTCAAGAAAGGATCAGATAGAGGATATCTGCTGCGATACACCACCACAGACAGTGAGCCTTCAACTTTTTTTCACTATTTTTTGAAGGGTGGGACTTGTCTGAGAGCTGGAAGCCAGGCAGCAGGCAGCAATTTTTTTTTATTTTTTTTTTTTAATAAATTAAGCAATGCCCATAGGAAAGCACGAGGGACAATACTTAAAATTTATCACAAGTACCAACACCACAAGATATTGTCTTAAAAGCAGCACACTCATCCATCAGCAGCAGCATAACAGCCCCAGCAGTCTGATGAATGCTTTCTAGAAGGGGTATTTCTACATCTCCACTAATCAACCCTGGGACCTATCTGCAGAATTCAACAAGTTATTTCGGGATGTTTATGGCAACGAGAAGTTGGGAATAAGCTCCAAAACACATTTCAAAGATTTGCCAGCCCAACAAGAAGCATTTGGCTAAGTACCACACCACATTTTGTGCCTAAAGCTATACACAATATCCTCCACAAGTCTCTCACCATTAACATCACAACTACAGGAGGGGAAAAAAAAGAAATAAAATCACCTGAAACACTACTCAAAAGATGGAAAAGAGTTTAAAAAAGCAGAAAGATGAAAGGAGAAAATGGATACCAAGTAGAATTCACCCATTTTTAATCAGCAATTTAAGACAGCATCAATAAATTTCTTCTGTTATTAGAAACAGAGTGATTAGCAATAGCTTAATTATTATCCCTGGTATTAAGAATCATTATTATGGAAGAGGGCAAACAAGCAAAGGACTGCTCAAAATACCCTATAATGCACTTCCAGAAGACAGCATGAAGAAAAAAAAAAAATCAAACAAAACCTGTGTAAGTTTTGGTGTGGTTTTTTGGGGTTTTTTTCCTAAGAAAAGCAAGTAGGAAGCATTAGATTAGTATGGAAATGGTTTTGAATTAATCTCAGTCTGCCTCCAACCCCCAGCTGTAAAAATACAGGAGAGTGCTTGCATGCTATGAACAGCCTCTTTAACCCCTGATATAAATCTTCTGGAGGAGAAAGCTGTACCTGGGCTACAGGAGCTCTCCACAGCTACACAAACTAAACCCTTGGATTTTCAGACATTTCAGATTTGTAAAAAATGGCAAGTCAGGACGGTAAAAAAATATTCCCACCTTTTATGAAGGCACATTCCCCAGTCCTAAATTCTATCTGCCAAACCCACAGGAAGAAGCTATTGAGGCTAAACTATAAAAAAAATAAATAAAAAAAAATAAATTGAAACCAGTCTACTGAAAATCTTCAAGAGGGAGTGAAACAAGCAACTCCTGGAAGCTCCAGCACCTCGATGACAGGCTGTAACTTCCTGCATTTGTCTAAGGCAACCAAAGCACTCAAAGGTTGGAGTGATCATAATTCAAAATGGAAGAGAGGCAAAGCAGAGAACAGGCATAAATATGCACCATACCACAACCTTTAGAGGGGAGATTGGTTTGCCCAGTGAAAAACTCAGCTGTCTCCTCCAGTGGTATGGCCAATGTTCTAGCAAGCAGGGCAGCACTCAGAGAACAGGTACAGACATGATTTGCCTTTTGGTACACACACAAGGAGGTGAAGTAGTTCTGGCTCAAAGAAACTCTCTGTGAACACAGAATTTGAGTGCTCATACAGTGTGTGTTGGGATTGCATGACCAAACCCGGGCCTCTGTCTAGCTGGGAGTAAAAAATCAATTTTAATCCCTTAAATTGCATCCATAAAATGATGCTCACATATTGCAAATGCCCAGACCAGCCTGGACTGCCCTGCTGTTGGTATCTCCAGAGATTTGGGTTTTCTTAAGGCCAAACTCATGATTTTCACCAGGTAATGTATTTCTCACCATGCTGGCAGAAGAAAAAAAAAAAGCTGAAGTCACCAGGTGTTCTTTACAATATCTTTCCCTGAAAATCACCTGCTTTTCTACCTGCTAAGAAAAACATAATGACCCTTGAAACACCCAACCAAGCTACCCAAGTGCTGCAGCTCAGATTCAAGGCCCTGCTGACACCAGGAATCTCCCCAAAACTGCAGTGATTCAGCCTAAAGGGACAGGAGGTCCTGCAACCTCTTACTGCTATCCTTCTGCACTCAGCTCGTGTAACAACCAACCAATTACACCAAAACTACTTAATTCTTAATTCCACAGATCAACCAGCACAAGGAACAGCCCTCAAATTATTTCCACACACAGAAATCTGAATCTGAGCTCTCCTTCCAGCCCCCAGCTCAGAGCCCTCCATCTAACCCTGCAGCAGTGACACTACCAAGGTTCTTGGAGGTTTCTGTCACTTGCTGGAGATGAGAAAACCCACAGTGATGGAAGTAACAAAATTCACTGAAGGGTGAAGGGATCCTGCAGAAGAAAACAGTGAGAGAGCTCTAGCCTCACTGAACTGGCTGCTAGGAACAACAGGCAGGCAGAGTTTGGACTTTTTAATATAATCCCCTTGCGTTAAAAGTTGAATTTTGGGTTGTTTTGGGTTGGGTTGTGGGTTTTTTGCAGCTGGCTGGTATTCAGCTCTGCTATCATACACATGAAATATCTTCCAGAAGCCTTGACACATACAACCTGGCACGTCAAACCTCTCAGACCTCCACTTTTCCTAGAGGTTATTTCCTCCAGGAGAGAGATTCAGGAGAAGACACTGTGCCCTTGTACCCAAAAGGCCACTTCAGAGCTTGAACTTTTAGATCCGTGGGATTTATTCTTTATTTTTGTATATATATGAGAGCTTGCAAACCTCAGTGTGTCCAGCCAGTGCTCCAGTTGTTGGGGAAAGGCTGCCAAGCCTTTAGTCACATCTGAACTGGGGGGGATTTAAAGTAAGCCACATTTTATCATAATCCATAACAAAAGTTTTACCCTTCTCAGGAGATTTTATTCACTAGGTGAACTGTATTATTACTTGAGGTATTAAATAAGGTTGCTGACACAGGAGTAATCTTCTTTTCAGTTCTTGGAGACTCGAGATATTTTTTTTTTCCAGCCCCACTCAAACTTAATTGTCCCTCGTGTATTTCTCCTCACAGATGGGAATTGTTTTTACAGAGCATGATTTTCATGACAAGTGACTGCAGGAATCCTGGTTTAGACAATCTCTGGGCACAAAACAATGTGTGCCTCTGAGGACAAACAGCTTACACCTAAGGCTAATAAGGAAAGCAATTATTTTCAGCTATTTGGGAGAGGGTCACTGCCAGACAAATTTACTTTTTATTAAGAGCATTCTTATCCTTAACTAAGCCTTTCAACTGGCTGACAGAAGAGCTAATTCCTATGCAATAAGCTCCAATGGAGCTCAAGCCAGCCACAGACACAGCTGGCCAAAAAGCTTGCTGAACACACTACATCTTATTAAACTCTAACAAATAACACAAAAACATTTCCATCGGTGTAATCAAAATATAACAAGCTACACAGCATTTGATAACAGTCTGAAAGATTGTCTCTTTGTACTTAAAATAAATAAATAAATAAATCAGGAACAAGAAGTCTCAGCTTCTGGCAGCCACACAGGAGGCTGTAAACACATTTATTCCACTCCCCCTGATTTTAAAGAGGAAAACAGATAAAATTCAAAACGTTTCTGAAACACAAGATCCCTTCAAAACACAGATACATATTTTAACCATGTTTTTACAACCCGGAAACACTGTTACACAAACCACTCGCCCCGATTTGGCAGGGACTCTCCCCATGAAGCTCCTTTTAAGCCATCCCTGTTCAGCTGAACGCTGGAGAATGAAACTCTAGTTACTCTCTAAATATCTAAAATACCTGCATGAAGCACAGGCAGCTTTTTGGAAGCCCATCCCCGAGGAAAGCTGGAGAAGAATGTACCTGGAATTCGATGAATGCACTCACACTGCAGCAGGGATAAAGAGGTGGCTTCTACCAGCAGCTTCCAGAACCTCCTCTCATGCTGCAATCTCAGGACCCTGCATTCTTCTATTTAGCCTCCATCTTCCAGTGCTCCTGTATTACCTCTCTGCACCATCACAGACATTTCTTTCACGTGTGTCAGCCAGCTCCAGCACCAGCTGATTCAACTTTGCCCTAACAGAACCATGTTTTCCTGGGGGGAAAAAAACTCTCTGTAGGTTACAGAAGTGCCAAGTGATGTGTTCCCCACAGCCAGGTTAGCACTCAGTGCTGAAGAGGTGCTTGACCACTCTAAACAACCTTTTGCTGTTTAATAACCTTCTCTAAGGAGGTGACAGGTCAGCATATGAAATGACAGAAACATACCCAAAGGATGTAATACCAGTTTCTGGTTTTTTTCCCCCCTCACTTCCCCATTTTCCAGGATGCCCACATCAGCACTGATTATTAGCTTGGTATCTCAAGAAATTGTCCTTAACAGCACATTAAATTTGGATACTGACTTGCAAAGCACAGAGCAGCAGGCTGAGGCCACTATAGAACTGACTTTCATTTCCTTCAGAAGTAACCAGGGTCCCCAGAGAAGGCAAAGTAAAAAGTGGAGTTATCCATTCACACTTAAAAAAAAAGTTAAATAAATCCTTAAAGTGGCACATGCCAAAATTAGCATTTTCCTTCCCATCTCAAAGCAATCCTTCTCCCAAAGTTCCATTCTCAGGGCTGTGTTCCCAGGTCTTGTGAATTCTACCTAAAAAGAGGAATTTTGAGGTGCTGGGCTCCATCACACTCAAGCAGGATTTGTCCCCACAGCCAAAGAGAGGGTCCTGGTTCATCCACCCTCTCACAAAACCCAGAAAAATGTTTGGAAGTGCTTTCATCTGTAACCAAGGGGTTATACAAAAACTGCAATAATAGTTAATACCACCCAGAAGAAAAAAAAAAAAACAGGGAGGAAGGAAAGGAGGAAGGAAGGGAGATGAACAGGAAAATTAAGAGAACAGATAAAACATCAGGCAAGGGAAATACTCAATAATTTATCATGTAAAAATTTCTCTTTCCAAAGGGAGAAACGGAACTCCAATGAAATATCTGCTGACAACAAATGCCTATGAAAACCACTGGACAAATACTCTATTCCCTTCTAATACCAGTCCACTGAGAATAATAACTTATTCCTACTAACAATTAGTCTTAAGAGTTATTACAGAAATAAGCAATGCAGCCAAAAGTTCCCACTATGGCAATAAGCTGAAAGCAAGTACTCCATCAAGCAGTCATACTGTAGGGCCTTAAAAAAAATTATTAAAAAAAAAAATCCTAATTATTCTGCACATAATTTACTTCATAAAGTCTTCAAATCCATGTATAGAGCTGACACAAGGAAACCAAAGTACACACTTCTTTCTAAGTAGTCCTCCAGTCATTCCAAACAGGCAGTGAATTTCAAAATACACTCTGAAAAATGGGCAGAGGTGGAGAGGAGAAGAGGGCATCAACCTGGGAACATGTCAGTGGAATCTGACTCCCTGTGAGTACCCCAGGAACACACAGGGCTACACAGCCAGCTCAGAACATCACCTTGTAAAATCACTCTTATCTATCCCTAGCTCATTTCCTCTCTCAACAAGGTATCTGGAACTGAGGGTGGCCATGTGAGGGCAAAGTGCTAGCAAGAAAACTCCACAGGAACCACATGTGGCCACCCAGTAATTCAGGAAAAGTCAGTTTTTTTCAAACTCTGAAGTGCTATTGTCTGTCACAGCACAACAGGAAACACAAATTATAGGTCTGGCTCATTTATTCCTAACTGTATAGATGCATTTTAAAATGTAATTATTTCTTACATACAGCACTGTGACACAGAATTAGTATTTACATCACATATTGAGACAGACCAATTTTTAAGTGCCACAATACACGTATTCATAGAGATGAGAAATCAGCAGCTGGGTAAAAAACAAACTCTCCTGTGTCACTCATCCAAACCCAGGTGAAAATCCTGGCAGTCAGAAGTTCATCTCCTCTTTCACAAATCTTCCTGGGTCAGTACTCAACCTAGTTCCCCCCCCCAGGATGTTTTCAGGCTCCTAGGTCAGTGAAGTTAATGAGACATGGAGGAGATCTTTGGCTGCTCCTCATGGCAGTAAAGCATCAGTGAGACTGTCAAGAATCCCACTGGTTTCCTTCCAAGTAGCAGAGTAGCTGGGAAAGAGAGCAGCAGCAGTGCCAAGCCCTGAATGTGTACCCTGGGGAAGAAGGTCTGAAAGAGGCATGGGGACAAAGAAAGAGAAAGCAGGAAGCTCTGGTTTTCATATCACCCACCATGACTGGTTGCTTCCCACTATGTAAAAATGAAAAAAAAACCAGAATAATATATGCCATGATGGAATAATAGGAGAGGAAGCAGCCTGTCCTGCCCTCCTGCAGCTCTCAAAAGAGGATAAAAAAAACCCCAATATTTCATATAACAACACAGAGCCAGGGACAGGCTGAGGAGATGCATCAGAGGGAAGATGGATTACTGACAAAGCTGATCCTACACCCACCATCTTACTTCACCCCTCAGAACTTGGGCTGCTCCATCCTCCCACCTTTCAGTGCTGTCCACACCAGAGAAATGGATTTTCACACGGGTTAGCTGCCCCCTGTTACCTCCAGGCTGGAAGAGAAGCACAAAGTGCTTCAGAACCAGGACACAAGATCCAACAGTGAATTAGAAAGCTCCAAATCCATCCCCTCTGCAATATTTTCCTGGCTCACACCTAGCACAGACAAGACCTGGAGAAAGATTTCTTTCAGTCACACTCGTGCACATGAAGGAGAGAGTTGGACACACCAGCCCCCACCCCACCACTTCATCCTATTTTTAATTTTTTTTTTAGATTCTCAAAGGAAGAGTGAGTTCAGTCATTCACACAATCACCTCTGCCCTGCATGGAACAAACCACTTGCTGGAATGAAGGTTTTCACAAGCCAAGTTTCAGCCACACCTTGGATTTAGAATAGGTGAAAACTCTGGTGAGTAAACTCCACAAACAGCACAACACTGAGCTTGGCTTTAGCCAGGAGAACAGCCAGGACTGAGAGAGCTGCCTAAAAAAAAACCCAAAAAACAAAAACCAACTTTGATAGAGAAGTTAAAACCTCCATGGAAATCCTGAGTGGGTGAAAACAGCCAAGTTCCTGCAGCACTGACTGCAGATCCCAACACTCCATTACTTTTCCTGAGCTGCTTCCCCCCAAACTCCCACCCCACTGGTGGGACTGGGGGAGGATGCTGCTCCCCTCCCTGCTCCTTTTCATCTTTACTGACCAAACTCTTGCCCCACCTCATTAGCCACACTCATTCAAATCCCACTCTGAAGAGGAATTTGCATATATAGAGCCTTTTGCAGCTCATTAATGTCATTGGAATGACTCTCACATGTTCATGAATTTATAACTCTGCCTGGCCCTTTTTACATAGATGGGCCAAAGGCACAGGGGAGAGGAAAAAAAAATAAATAAATATATTCTTTAAGTTCACATGAAAACCAAAGCATTTTCTGGGTTTCAGCCAAGCATTTTAGTATGAATTGTGTTCACCTTTTTGCCTCCTTATACACTCACTAGATAACACACAGCTCCTGCTTCCAGGTAAGGATGTTGCAACCCTCATTACTTCACAGCCTTGCTCAGCCTCTGTGTCAAAAGCAAAGGACAGTTCAGCACTGGGGAAAAGATAAAAACAGAGGCATCAAGACATCAGTCATACACAGGCCTGGGGGAAGAAGGAGTCAGTGCAATCAAGTAATATTTAGCTTGTGCTCCTCACCAGGTTCTGTGAATGTACTCTGAAAAATGAAGGCACATTTGTAAAAAAACTTTTCTAGTTAACTGAAGGTAGGAAACAAGTCTCAACCCATCCCTGCTTCCCCTTAAAACAGCTTGGCACTGCCTCAGAGTTCCACCTATGTTTAAAAACAACAGAATAGTAGAGGTCAAAGGAAACCATGAAAATCCAGCTTGCACCTTTAAGCTGGGTATTCTTACAGCATTAATAATACTTTTTAATAAAATAATAAAATAAAATATAAAATAAAAATAAAATAAAAATAAAAAATAAAATAAAATAAAATAAAAAATAAAATAAAAATAAAAATAAAATAAAATAAAGTAAAAAATAAAATAAAAAATAAAATAAAAATAATAAAATAAAATAAAAATAAAAATAAAAATAAAAATAAAAATAAAAATAAAATAAAATAAAATAAAATAAACCCCTTAGCTTGCTGTTCAAAGTTCTTCCATGACCAATGTGTTCAAGCTGTTCCAAGACCAAACAATAGAGGCAGGTCATGCGTGGAGCTCTGCAAGGGCCTGTGCAGCTTAACCTGTTCATTAACAACCTAGAAATCACAGGGATCACTGGGGTGACCAAGTTTCTGACACTAGGATGAGGTTATAAGGATGAAGGCAAATTCAAAACTCACTGAAGGAGCTCAGTGACTGAGCAACTGAATGTACACAAGTGTAAAATGATTCCTATGGGGAAAAGCAGAGCAGCCAGCCCTAGCTTTACATATAAAATGATGGGCTCTGGGATGACCTTTACCACAGGAGAGCAAGCTCCAGGGCCCAAGATAAACAGACATATGAAAACATCAGCTCAGTAGCAGTCAAACACACAAATCATTGCTAGAAATCATTAGGAAAGGAACAGAGAGCAAAGGAGAAATCATTAGATATAAATCCTTGGTTCACCCAGGTCTTGAAATGAGGGTGGGTTTGGTGGTTTCATCTTAAAGAAGAAGGAAAAAAAAAAAAAAGGGGGGGGGGGG
>JAAWXA010000037.1:1323004-1338881 GCA_038090715.1 Florisuga fusca
CCCCCACCCCATGACAGAGCGGCCCCATCGGCGCTGCCTTCCCGCCGCGGGCTCCGTGAGGGGAACGGGGCAGCGCTCTCGGGAAGGTCGTTGCTCCCCGGTTCTCCTCAGCCGAGCTGGGCTACAGCCCCCGGGGAGCTGTGGGCCCTCTGGAATGGGATCACCCAGGGGAAGAGGTGGATACGCATTCCTGGAGTTGATTAAAATTGGAATCTGCAGCTCCGCTTCCTGCTGCGGAATCCGTAGCTCGTTTCAGTGATTTTTTCAGAGGGAAACAGCACAGGACTAATGCTGGGGTCCCCTCAGGGTTCTCCGCTGTCCCTCGGTTGGGATCGCCGGGGCTGGGGCGATCCTCCCTGTTCCCGATTATAAAGTTATAAAGGAAGCGGGAAATGATTTAAGTTTTATTTCCCTGAGCTGCTGTGGAGAAAGCTCAAGGAACCGGGATGAGCTTGCCCGGCTTAGCAAATGACTCCGTTTTGAGGAGGGCCTGCAGAGCCAAAGCAGAGCTTTTTCAATCCAAACTTGCCCAGGTCTTACAATCTTTTGAGTAAAATGTGGCTTCTTGCAACAGATAACGCAGAAGTGAGAAATAGATACCAAAAACGCTACCCAGCAAGGTGACTGCATCAGCTGTGAACTTGATCAGCTTAAATAATAGCATTTAAGTCACACACCTTGGCTTGGTGCTTCCTTTTACCTGTGTGTCTCTATAATTACACATTGCTGTGACACTTTCTCCACTTTTGGTGCATAGGATGGAAAAACATTGCAGAACATGGCCAATACTGTACATCACATTAAGAGAGAGACAGAATTTGCTCTTTTTTTCCATAGCTGCTGCAAAATTCATCATCATCATACACTTGGAAAGCACTTCTACTATCTGCATTGCAAGACCAAAAAAAAAAAAAGCATTAATGTCTCCATTTTACAGATGAAAGAGAGCATGCTTGAGGCCACATAGGGAATCAGCAGTAAAGAGATTACCACTCGTGATTATTACTGAATTATAATTTATGTTTCCCATATGGCCTGAATAGTTGGCCACAATTTAAAATTAGGTAGTTTGCATTGAGGGAAGAATGTCATAGTGGCCTCAAATCTCTTTTCCAGCAAGTAGCTTTTTGATACCATCCTGTTCATTGGAGTAAATAGGAAGCCCTGATCCTCTGAAGGTGGAAAAAAGAAACCCACACCTCTTTCCAAGCATTTTATTTCAAGACATTTCCCCCAGACCAGGTTGACAGATAATCCAGGTACATCCTTTGACTCCTTGCTAGTACCCCTCTTTCTTCCCCAGGTCATGCATAAATCCCATCTCTGATACAGCTGTGCCAAGTATCCACTCTTCTCCTTGACTTTTCCATTCCTTGACTGTTCCACAATCAACTGAAGCATTTGGAATATGAGGAGCAATTAGAAAAAGCTGATAAGTAATACTCCCATACTCTGGCTTAATGCTGGATGTAATGAAGACTTATCAGAGTGGCTGAAACACTGATTTGGGGAGGGGGCAGGGTGCTAGGCAAGATAGCTAAAAAAAAAAAATAATAAAAGTCAGATGACTACCCACTACACCCACGTGTACCATAATTAGCTGATCTATTTCAGTGGTCTGAACCAGCCCAGTTTAGAATATTTCATTTTGAAGGATTGAATATGTTTAATAATCATGATCTAATATGTTCTATGACTTTGGCTTAAAGAATTTGTCAAGAAGATCTATAACTCTATAAAGAAAAAAACCTTTTTTTTTTTGTTGTTAATTGCTTTATTTTTCCCTGAAAAGAGGTTTGCTGCACAGCAAAGTTTTTCCTCTGCTTCTTCAAATTCAGTGGGATGTGGACATGTGCTTAAGTGCTCTGCTAAATCATGGCATAACACTATCAAACCTGACACATGGCCATAAACCACAGTGTCCTCTTTCCAAACTTGCTTTAAATAAAACAGGGTGAGAATGTCTTCAGATATACTAAAATAAGCAAAGGCACAAAGAGGGGACATATTCAGTTCAAAATACTTCTCTCTAAATAAGTATTTTTGCAGACAAATCTAGTTCAGGCCTTTTATTTTTCAGCTTGGACCTCTGAGAGTAACTTTTTTCCTGCAATATATCCTTCAGTATGAAGGAGGAACTTCACATGAAAAGCAATCTGTGCTTCTATTTTTAGACAATTATTTACATGTCGTTTTGCTCCTCTCCACTCTTGAGACTTAGATGGTGGTTTCTTTGCCAAGCAGACTTTGTCAACACAGAGGAATTTTCAGAGGTGCTCTGGGCTGCTCCAGCTTTGCTGCAGTGATGGCAACGGCCAGCTCTGCCCCCATTCATTTTGAAATGGGCATTCTCATCAGAGTGCAACTAAATTCACGTGTGATAGGATAGAATCTACTGGAAAATATTATATTTCCATCATCTCTCACATCTGGCCCAAAGCAAGGGCAGCTAAGAAAGGGAGAGTGCTGCCCGTGTTCGAATTGTCAGAGGGGGAGTTAATCACCTAAAATTCCCTATCAGGGAAAGATGCTGGACCATTTTGCTCATGTCATCTCTTCTCTATCCTCAGATCTCCTGGTATAACAATGTTATGGCAATATGGAAAGCAGATGCTAATGAGTTACTATAATCTTTAATTACCAATGCAGCGTTACAGCGTGACACATCCCCGCTCCCTCTGCGTCTTTCCTGTTTTTGCAGTTCCTGAACACCACCTTGCCTGGGTGCTGGGAGCACAGGAGGGCAACTCCCACCCTACCACAGCCACCAGACCAACCCTTTCCCCAGCACCATTTTTTTTTTTTCCTTTGGAATGCCTTGGAGATTGTATTCCCTGCTTGGAATCAGGCTCTGCTCTGGACTTCCCTGCTACACAAAGCCTTGCAGCTGCAAGACAATAGTCACAGGCACAACAATTAGCCCATTCTTTAAAACTTATTTGCTTAGCCTTTTCTGCTCCAGTATCAATGGATGATATGTGCTTGCTCCTAGGACTCCACAAAAAAGTTCTTAAGGCCTCTCCTTCATAATTAAGCTGTGGTCTCATAATTAAGCTTTCTGCCCAGTGCCTCGCAGGTTTTGCACCCTGAGATCACAAGAGCAGGAAAGGAAAAGTGCCTGGAACACCTCCAAGCCACTCAGGGGGGACTGGTATATGTATACACCAAACCCATACATATTATGTCATATATGTGATATAATTTGATGCAAAATGCACTGATACAGCCTTGTTTAATTGCAGACATGATGACAGCAATCTCAACAGCAAAACTCCTTCACACTAGAGGAGTTTTATGTCGTAGGGAGCTGCTTTCTGTCTTGAAATGAGGTATAATTTTTATGAGCCATCCAAGCACCCTACTGGCCTTGCAGCCAGTTTCACTTAACTTCAATTACTTAAAAATTAACTAAATTTAACTAAATTAAATTAACTAAAATAAACTTCTGTAGCTTTTACCCCCCAGAACACTGCTGCTGTTAAATGGATCTGTGAGCACCTTCATTCACATTTCTCAGGGCATTTATTTGAATTGTACCTTTTTCTTAAATTAAAGCTAAAATAGTTTCTCCTCTGAGAAAAAAAAAATGGTCATTCCTGAGATATTCCTCTGCACTTGTAAAACAATTTCCTTTGGCTGAGTCAAATCCAGGTTTTTTGGTCAACAGAATTCCACTTCACTGAATCACAATTAAGATTTTTATTTTTATTTTCAGTGCAAGAAGAAGGTGTAAAAAGCAACTGCAACAGGTGATCACCAAGCCCTAGTCAGCTGTGGAGTCCCTGGGGCACTGCCAAAGCCAGGTAAGACCTGGAGCACCAGATACTGCTCAACAGCTACCCAAACACACGGGCAGAAAACTACAGAAAGCTCCATCTATTCCCAAAAAATCTTCAGAGAGGTGAGGCAGACTCTTCATCAAGCTGGACAGACTCACAGCCTCAACAAAAGCAGGTTTTAACCAAGACAAATTCATTCCAATTAACAGGGTTTTTATGCAAGGCTACAAGGTCCCAGTGCTTAAGAAGTTGCTTTCTACAAATTTTAAAGAATTCCTATGAGCAAAGCTCTGTTGTAAAAAACCACCAGATGCTAAATTTTCCAGAACTTGGATTGAGAGTGAATCCTCATTATGATGTGGTGTGTCCCTCCTCCCCTCCCACAGCACCTGTAAAATACTGACATTTTCACACATTCTTAATTTAAAACAATTTTTCGAGGCATCTGTCACCTACAGGGAGACCTTCAACAATCTGAGTCTCTTTCCTCCTCCCTTTTCCTACCATTCCCATCACAGACCACACATCCAAGTGCCTTAGACAATAATTTCACCCAAAATGAGCTCCCATCTCACCTGAAGTGGTTTTGGGTAGGGGAGGACAAAATGCTGAATAAAATGCCAGCAGCTAGGCTGTGCCTGCTGGCACAGAGACAGTAGCTGGTACAAAATGCTCACATCTTTATTTTTTTACCTAATCCCTATTTCTAAAGATTCACTTTGACCATGGGAAGGCTGTAAATAAAGCTGAGTTCCAGTAGCAAGCAGAGTTCAATTCAGATGGCTCATGTGAAAACAGCAGAGCTAATTATACCATAGTAATTACCTGAAAATTATATGTATGTTGTTTTTCCACCAGTCAATAAGTGCTATTTTTGAACTTTGCATTGTTCTCATGGATGGCTGGAGTCACACTGTCTCTGAATGCTCTTCTCCTCTCATCATTAACTTAACCTCTGCTTTGGGGAGAGCCTTTTAGGAGAAGTTTCAGCTGCAGCATGGGCTGTTTAGCTCAGATCTTTCCAGCTCACTTGCACTCTCCACCACAATAATCCTCACCTGTGGAGCACTTGGGAAATTGTTTCCATTTTAAGAGCCTTTTGAGGATGGATTGTAAGATTCTGAGGACAGGACCCTAAAACTCCAATTAAGGTTTACTCTTGAATATTGAAAACTCACCCTCAGCCACTCAGTACCACAAATAGCTGGGATAAATCCTATAAATTCTGATTCTGAAGAGTTTTATAACCTCTCCTGGGTGTGGCCTGCTATCATTGTCTCTTTTTTGTTTTTGTTTGTTTGAAGGGCAACCAGTAAAAGCACCTGAGGAAGGCAACCAAGTGCCAGGCAGGTGAGTGTCACACCCCACTCCCAAGAAGGGAATGCTGTCTAGCAGCAAGAATGGGAGTTCAGGATTTTTTTGGACCAGCCCCAAATAGCCTCTTGCCATATTACCCTATTTTGACCAAGCTGTGGAGTAAAATGCACTCAGATTGACTCCTTTGTGAAATAGGGATGATAATAACAGGTATCTGCCTGGACTGTTGAGAGGAAATTAATTGACATTTGGAAAGTGCTTTAAAATTCTTGGATGAAAGATGATGGGGCTGGAATGCTGGCAACATTAAAATAAGTTGGGAATAATCTTCATATTTATTGTGTAGAGTGCTTTCATCTTCAAAGCTCTTTACTAACATCAGTGAATTAACAAAGAAAATATTAATAAAGATCATACTTACCCATAAAATTACTCTCCCAAAGCATATATAAATAGATCTGTCTCCAGTAAAAATATTATTAAAAGAAAGCCTAAGCATCTACTCCAGTATCATGCCCTAAATCCCTAGTGGTGCTGTCCATAGCAAACCTACTTTGAGCTATGAATTATTAGTTTAGAGTTTTAATGAGGATAATTGGACCCTAATCCTGCAGCACTGAAGTCACAGGGAGCACATCACCAACTGCCAGGGGTGAAAAAATCAAGAGAGCAAAGGAAGGAGGAAGAGGCTTGGTTAGAAAATACCTCCCTGTGCCAGAGAGGCTGCAGTAAGCAGGAGAGGACATTTCTCTCTGCAGGAGGCTGTGGTGTGTAAGTACAGTTTGTTGTGCCTTTGGAACAAGCTCCAGAGAACCTGGAAACACATTGTGCCACCAGGAGAGATATGCAGCAGCCCTAGAAACTTCTCAGCCCACGGAGAGAATTCAGGGCAGCCCAGACTGAACTACCCAAACACTGCTTGTAGGAGACATTGCACACTTCTTAGTCTTTTTTTTTTTTTTAAGTGAAAAAGTATATTCTTCCTGGCACAACCACAGCTATCCCATTATCACTGGGAAGCACAGCCCAGCAATTTACTGAAAACCAGTAAATGAGGCAGTCCTTCCAAGTGCATTATCTGCATTGATTCCAAACCTGCTCTTGAGAGCAGTAAGGCACCTTTCCCTTTGTGTTTCATTTTCCAGTCACCTTCCTCCTCGCAGTCTCTTCAGCTGCGAAGATAAATAAAACTAGAGAAAAAAAACCATTCCTTTGTTATTTCCCCCTTGCCCCCTGTTTATTTTGAACTAAACACATTTCCCCAGGTCTCCTCTCTGACAGCAAACAGAGAGCTGCTGGCACTCCTACAGCCATGGACTCGGATACATTCCAGAACATAATGGGCTATAATAGATTTTCTTTCTTTTTTTTTTTTTTTTAAATCTATGGTGCACTCCAGACTCTGGAGGTCATTTTAGGCAGCCCATCAATGTCCAATATAAATATTTCTGCTCAGCATGTTCTCTGCACACCCATCAGCAATAGGCGCTCGCCAGATGTGCGTGCCACACAGCCAAAGCCCTCCTCTCTTTTCTCCACTTACTGTGAAAAAAACACACACAAAAAAAGCCCCAACACATTATCTGTGAAGTGTTTTGTAGCCCAGTCTTGTCAAGACTGTTGCTGTTCCTTCAGAGCTGGCTGTGCAA
This sequence comes from Florisuga fusca, assembly GCA_038090715.1. Classification (NCBI taxonomy): domain Eukaryota; kingdom Metazoa; phylum Chordata; class Aves; order Apodiformes; family Trochilidae; genus Florisuga; species Florisuga fusca. The sequence goes on from JAAWXA010000037.1 coordinate 1,329,750, forward strand.
AAGTTATTCACAGATTAAGCTGTCCCAGTTCATCTGCTGTACAGCAACAGGCAGGCAAAGCTCCCAATGCTTTTGGGTTCAGACAGAAATCAAATGTTACCTTTGGGAAATATGCTTATTATTAGCATTAGACATTGCTTTTGGTTGACTTCCAATAACTTTGTTGAATTACAGGGGGTTTTGTTATTGGGTTGTTCTTTGTGTCTTGTATTTCTGTGTCGTGGTTGGACAGAGGCTCTTTTTTAGCCTTTACAGTTTCTGGCGCTCCCAGTGCTAACAGAGAGATTTGCAAATGTTAATTATTCTGGCTATTGCCTAACACCTGGCCAGGATCCAGCTAAGACCACATCACCTCTCTGATGTGGTCTCGGGAGGGTGGCACTGTTAGGCACAGGTAGCATTTTGTAGGCTTAAAAAAAAAACAACAACATAACCCAGGCAAGCAGGAGAAGGTATTTCTAGTAACAAATATGTTGCAGAAAGCATTTAATGACAGATGAGACTGACATCCAGACAAACAGCCAAGGTCTTTTCCTCACCATGTGATCTTTTCATAATCCTCCATTTCTCTCCTAGATCAACAGGTCCCTCTTTATTTGTCATTGTCAGCTCTTAGCACAAAGAGCCTTTTGTCTGGAGCCCTGACCCAAACACAAGACTTTTTTTTTATCCCTTCTTGGCCATATGCTTTCAAATGGACTAATGGCTTTCCAAGCTATAAAGCAGAACCTTGACCTCAGAAGGGGAGATGGTTGTGTGACAACATCCCTCTGTTTTGACATCATAATTTATCCCCCCAGCAGCTCTGCTGGCAGCACAGCCCAGCAACAGCACTTGAACCTGAGCCACTCAGCAGCTGGTGCTAGGGATCCCAACGCTGGCATCGTGGTGGCTGCAGAGCAAGGAAGACCCCAGCAGTCAATAACTGCTTCTTCATGTCCCCTCTCACTTCATTATCACTGGTGTGATGAAGCTGCCATGCCTCCTTTGTAAGGCAGCACATCTTCCAGCAGCAATCACACCAGCCCCAAAGCCCAGAGGCTCCCTACCAGAGCCCTGACACAGCTCCCTTCTGCTCTGCTCTTGCAGGTCCTGTTTGGATGCATTGCTGCATCCACAAATGTCACTTGAAATGTGTTTTGCTGAGGGAGATGCTGACAGACAATAAAAAGCTCCTTTCTGCTCCGTTTTCTCCCTTTGCTGGGCATCACCACATCACACTCAGCCCACCCCACTAAGCCCAAAAAGCTACCCATGGCTTGTACCAGTTTTACTACTAACATTCTCCAGCTGAACACAGGAAGAGAAGAGTTCATACCCTTTAGCTGGCTCTTGTTCCAGGCTATCACAGAAACTCTTTTGTTTTCCAGTAGAAATAGCTCCAGAGCTGAATTCCTACCTGTCTCTGCCAGGGTGTCTTTGCCACATCACATAATACACTGTTGCTCAAAGTAAAACTGCCCTGGAGCTTCAAGGGTGGTGGCTTCTTCCAAGACATCGTGGAGTGCTGAGGAGAAGGGGAATCTGCTCTCTAAGGGGTTTGGGGTCTTTTTCCCCCCTCTTCTTTCACCAAAGATTTTTGTTGGATGATTCTCTCTCCCAGAGAGCAGGTGAGGTGTGTGACCCCTTGCATTTGGGAGCCACTTTCCCACGTACTCAGCAGAGCTGCTGGGATTTCAAAAGCAGAGCCTCACTCTTTGCTGGTGCTCCTGATCAGGGAGGAGAAGGAAAAGAGTTTCTTATCTCATTCAGCCCTTATCTGAGCCTGCCAGCTGAGGCAGCAGCAAAGATGAGCAAGATCTGCGGGGAAGCAAGCATGAGATTTATGTGCACAGAAGGGGGAAACCTGCCCCCCAAAGCATTTCTTACAAAGCATCAAAAGCATCTCATCATCATCACCCCATCCTTGGCTGGGTTGGAGGGAGCTTAAATCCCCCCCAGTGCCCCCCCTGTTATGATCAGGGACACCTCCCACCAGCCCAGGGTGCTCCAAGCCCCATCCAACCTTCAACACTGCCAGGGATGGGGCAGCCACAGCTTCTGGGGGCACCCTGGGGCTCAGCACCCTCACAGCACAGAATTTCTCCCCAAAATCTCCTCTCCATCTCCCCTCTCCCCAGTTTACAGCCATGATCTCACAAACTGCCCCAGAGCCAGGGCTGAGGGGGTGGGAGAGGAGCCCTACCTGGCCTGGACCTGCACAGATTCAACACCTACAAGTCCTGCAAGCCCCAGAACCCACCAACATGTTTTCAAACAACACATCAGCACCCACACACAGCCCCAGAAAAGCTGTTGGCCTCGGAGGGTCAATCCCAAGACAAGCAGCATTTTTTTGTGGTTTTTTTCCTTTTTAGAAAAAAATCAGAGCACAGACAAAGCCCATCCTGTGCTCAGCCACCCCGAGCAGGGCAGGAGGGAGCATCCCCAGGTGCTCCTGGCCCTCCAGTTTTGCACCAGCAGAGCAATGCCTGCAAAGCCCTCAGGATGCACTTTTCCCTTCCCCACCCCACTCACCAGCCTAAAAGCAACACCATCAGCTCCCCCCAAAATTCTGCCTTCACCCTTGCAAAATGCATTTCAGCACGAGCCAAGGTTACCAGAGAGAGAGGCATCATCTGAGTTACAAAAAACAAAACTTCCCTGATTTGTAATGCCTTATATATATATTTACAATATATATATAAATACATAAATACACATTTATACATATATATTTATAATTCACCCAGAAATGTGATGACAGAATTCCTTTCAGGACCTCTGCTCTGTGAAAATGAACACTAAAGCTTTTAATTTACCTAAGATTTCTCTCCAAAGAGTAAGTTGGACAGTTTGTTCAGGACTAGTTGACAGATGGGGAAATTAAGTCCTCTGTTATTGTTCATTTGCTGGATGTGAAAATGCTTAAAGCTTCCAGAGGACTTGGAGGATGGGAACAGCTACAGAAACATCAGCTCTCCAGACCAAAATTAGAGACAGAAACCTCAGGATCTGATCCTGGATGATGCTACCTGCTGTTGGTTAATCCAGAAATTAAGCCTTTTCCTGAGCAATCCTCTCCTGTTTTTCTGTGGTAAAGCAAAGGAATAAATGGGTGAATTTAGTATTAGACCTAAAAAAGCAGAGTTGCACAAGATCCTTTCAGTTTGACATCTCCACCCAAAGTCTTTCAAAACAGTAAGTTCTCTCTTTCAGTTGAAGTTTCCTTTTTTTATATATAGTTGGAAGCCTTTCACTGAAAGGTCTTTCTTTCCTCTACTAATAAAAATAGGCCATTAATGCTATTTTTCCCTTTATCAGTTTATTATTTTATTATTTAATGCTCTTTTCCCCTTTATTTATTTATTTCCCTTGACCCTTTATCAAGATTTTCTGCAGTTTTCTTCCATCTGGGAACAAAAAAAATTCTTTCAAGTGATACCAAGAAACCACTGGCACCACTTATTTGCCAAATGACTCAGGAACAACCAAGCAGTCAGTCCCGAGCTTAACACCTGAATGAATAATGAATTTTCAGGACTTTCTGGAGCAAACTCTGAGGCCAAACTCTGTTTTGGGAAGCATGGTTCTTACAGAGCTATTGTACCAGGGATGGTCCCATCCATCCACCAGGGCTTGAGCCAGAGTGGAAATCAACTGTGTAAGAAGTCCAATAGGCAGAAAAGGGATTCAAACCAGAATAAAATAAACAATAATCAGTAATAACCCATTTCTTCAGGAGCAGCACAGCAGAAAGCTGGGTCTGGTGCTCCAAGCTGTGAACTGCCCGTGTCCAGGACACTCTGTACCACCCCAAAGAGGAGGGAATGGTGGGTGTTTAATTGGAGCTTGTTCCTCTTGCTCAGCCCCGGGGAGGTGCAGAGTGTTCACTGCCTTGCAGATCCTGCTCTGATTACAGACCCTGAGCAGCCAAGCACTTCCCAACAGCACGGGAAAAAAGATGCCCCAAGATCGCAAACCCAACTGACACCCTGAAAACCTCCAAAGGCTGGAGGGGACCCAGCAGGCACCCACCTGGTTATTCCCTTGCAGAATTCCTGATGCATTTGTCCTTTCTCTTAGGCTTCCCTTTGGGTGTTGCTGTCCTGGCACCACAACTGCACACCCTGCTGTCCATCAGGATGTGGGGGCAGCAGCACTGGGACCACATCTTGCCTGCTTGGCTTAGAAGAAAACTCTCACTGAAGGTAAAAAAGGAGTCACCCAAGCACGGCTTGACCCTCCATGCCCTCTGCTGGAATTAACAGCCCCTCGCAGATTTTTTTTTTTATTATTATTTTTTTTTAATGAGAAACCCTGTTTGCACTTCCAGCCTTTTGGCTGTTCTTTTACACGTTGCTTTACCCCTGGCTTTTTTTTTTTTTTTTTTAAAGCAAGGGGTGGGAAATAAAATAACCAAGTTATTTAAACCAAGTCCATTGTTTTCCCTGAACTGAGCTAGAGCGAGATTTCAGAACGTGGTTGTGATTTGCCACATCTGGTACTTTTATGCATTGTTTTTGTGCCAAGAGTTTCATAAAAGGTGTTATACAACCCCATCGTATCACATCATTCAACATGTTTCCACAATTAGGAGCCCGTGTGAGCATTCCAGCAACCATCTCACCCTGGCTTTTGTTGGGTTTTTTATATATTTTTTTTTATTATTATTATTTTTTTTCTGTACATCTTATAGCCCAACCAGCCTGGGATACAAAGATGAAGTGTGATGAGGGGGTTCTCATTTCTCCTACAGACTCTGCTGCTGTTTATTGATGCCCAGGTTCCTCTGTGATCCCTGCTGCACCAATCACTGCTGCATTTGCAGAAAAAAAAAAAAAAATCAGCATATATTGCTTGATTCCTGGACACTGTGTAGCAGAACAAGCAGAGATTTATCCTGTGGTTATGTGTACCTGGATCATCTCTCTTCAGGACACCAGTAGGTTCATTGCTTTCCAAATGAACAAATGAGCATTTGTCATGTGGGAAAAAAAAATAAATTAAATTTTAAAAATACATTTTCACTGAAATCTACTGATGGACAGTTGGATCTAAGGCTGGAAAAGCAAAAGGAGAAAACAATTCAAGTGATAAAATATAAAACTGCTTTTGCTGTTCAGTGGACACTGGTGCTGGGCACTGAACTTCAGACTTGTGCCAACCCAACCAGAGCTCCTGTAGCCCCCCTGGGGACAACCCCCTCTTCCTGAAGCCTCCCTCCTGCAGAATTAACAGCAGAAATATTCTCATTAGTGGAGCTGGGAAGTGGGACCACCCACCACACCCCAGTGATGTCCGAGCACCTCCCAGTGCCAGGCAGGAGGGATAAGGGGGGGATCCCAGGGGAACCCCAGCATCTTCTGCAACTCATGGAACAGCTTTGGGGGATGTCAAGGAGGTTTTCAGGGACAATGTACCTGCCAGGGTTCAGCAAAGAGCCCTCTGGATGCTCACTCAGCAAGGAGGCATCAGCTCCACTGCTCCTTCTCCACACCATTTTTTTTTTTTCCCCCAATTAAATAATTAAGAAAATATATATCCAGAAATACCCCCAAGTCTGTGGCAGGAGATGCCATTTCTGGAAGAATTCCCCAAAGGAGACTCTTCCACCTGTGAGCAGGGATCAGGAGTTTGAGTCTGATGGAGCTTTGCTGGGGAAGGAAGAGGTTTACACTAGGACACACTCCACACTTTTTCTATAGGTGAACCACTGAGAACTTTGGAAATTTCCAGCCTGGCAGAGCTTGAAATGAAAAGCTCCATCTTGTTCTCCTGGGTCAGATATTCTGCTTGCAGTTTCTAATTTGGACCACAGCTCTGGAAAACTTGATTAGAGCTGTGAAAACAGAATTTTTACTGGGGAGAACTGAGCTTTTGCCAAGGTTTATTTTTCAAGGGAGTAGGCCCTAATCCTAGAAGTAGTTCCAGGCCTGTGCTATTCTGGATGCCCTTCCAATGGTTTCATGGCAATTATGCAGCCAAACCTGGCCTGACTGGTAATGTTTGCTTTGGACAAGTTGCTACAGATGGTAAGAAACTGCAAGTGTGCTTCTCACCCTGGTGCAGGGATCACTGAAAAATGCATTTTCTCTAAGCTGCTCTTTTTCAAAAAACATATTTTTTATTAATAATATTATTTTTTACATAATTAGGGCACTCCCAAGCCCACACTGCTTAAAAACAACTAAGCATTTAAAAGCACTTGGAGAATAGAGAGCAACATCTCTGTTCAGACAGAAGCCTGTTAGGTGTGATCACTGGACAGATAAATCTTACCAGCTTTCAAAGCTTAAATTTCTGATTAAAAAAATAAATAATAAAAAAACACAACTCCTGAAGTGGGTGCTTTTCAGGGGAAAGCACATCAGTTTCCTCGAGGGAACCCACGAAGCTTAAGAGCCATGGAGTAACCCTCTGGAGGGAGCCTGACATGGAGACAGCAGGCAGCCTGAGCCCAGCCATAAATGCAGGAATTCATGGGAAAAGAGCAAATTAAAAGGTGCTATACTTGGCAGGTCCCTTTGCAAGCATGGTGCCTCTGGAAGGTGATGGGAACAACCCCAGCAGCTGAAAGCTGCTTCCTCTTCCAGAGCTGGGGTAGCACGAGCAGAAGCAGCAAAGGATTCCCCCAAAATCCCTGTTCTCTCCCCGAAGGGCTTTCCCTTGGGTGCAAGAGGTCCTGCAGCACCACCACCCCATCCCACACCCATTCAGAACTCCCTGAGGATAACTGGGGAGACATTTGGGTCGAGGAAGCCACCCCCAAGACACCAGGGGGACGGGGCAAAATCTTCTGTAGGGCTCTTTGAATGGTAACCAGGAGAGTGGGGCTTCGTCCTGCCCACTGCATCCTCCCTGGGCAGCCAATTAATTTAATTCCAACACCTAAAAAGTGATTCTGGGCACTCAGGCTGCCAGGGTGAGGTTCTTGGGGACCCAACATCCCATCACTGCCTGCAGTCCATGCTGGGAAATGTCCCTTCTCCAGCACAGGCACCAGGTCCCCCTCCTTTTCCCCAGTTCATCTCCCTGCACTCAGGCAGCAGCAGCTTCATTCCTCCACGGAAAAATAGTGAGAAGTAATTTGTTAGTGTCAAATTATTCCTTTGGATGTGCATGTTCAGCTCTTAGGGACTTCAATGAAATCCTGGCCTTCACGCAGGCAGCTGGGAACCTTCTAGGGTTGTGGCACACTTTGAAGCTGGGCTGGTGTCAGGAGGTGTGAAATACTCAGGAGAAATGAGGAAAATACTCAGGAAAAGGGAGTTAAATCCTCGGGGAAGACAAGCTGAATGCTGAGGAGGGGAGAGGCAGCTCCAGCACGGTCAGGCAACAAAGTGAAAACAAATCAGGAAGCCAGATCCCACAACTTCAATCAAGAGGCAAGCAAGGAGATCAAAGGAAAGAATTTTCAGCTTTAAAAAAACACAAAAAATAAACTTAAGTTTGCAAGAAACCCACGGAGTTCACTTTGTGACATGAAAACCAAGAAGTGATGCTGCGGGCAAGGCAGAGCTCCCCTGCTGCATGCCACCCTCATCCTCACAGCACAGAGAGCCTTGGTGGCACCCAAACCTCCACCAATTTAATTAAATCCCAAGCTCCCTGCATGGGGACACCCCAGCCTGGTTACATCCTCTTTGCTCTCCTGTTCACACTTGTGAACCCAAAGGGGATCAGCCAGACACTTCATTGCGTGGATTAAACTGAAGTGATTTACACCAAACCCTGAAGATGAAGGCAGGAGGAACCTCCAGCCAGGTCAGGACTAGACACACACCTTGTCCCCAGCCCCTTGCAGCCAGCCAGACCCCAAAACAACCAGGATTTTTCCCTAAAAAAAGAACTTTTTGAGTTGGGTGAGGTGAGGCTGAGGCAGCCAGCAGCTCAGGGGACATTTCAATCACAACTGCACATTTCAGGTCCACTTCAGCCACCTGGACAAACAGACACCTGGGATGCCAGGCAGGCAGCACCCAAGGGACCAGCCAGTGTCACTGTGAGGACACTCTCAGTTGTCCCCAAAAGGCCACAGCAGTGCTGATGCCTGGGAGAAAACAAGCCCAGCTTGGCCTGGTGACCCCACCAGCATCACCCCAGGAAGATGTTGGAGTAAATCCCAAAGGAAAGCAATTCCAGGGGGCCAAGGTGAGAGTGACAGGGGACAGCCAGCACAAGTCATTCCTGAGCACCTTGTGTGATGAAAGGAGAACATCTGGGGTTATTCACCTTGAGTTACTTACCAGGCCTGTGGCGTGGCTTCCCTGGCATCCTCACAGCCAAACTGGTGAGATAGGAACTGGAAAAGTGAACTGGTAGGAATCTCCTGCTCCTGTTCACTCAGGGGTTTTCCTGACAGAAAGATTTATTTTTTTTTTTCCCCTCTCCCTCGGGATGTGGGGGTCAGTGAGCCTGAGGACTTGCCCCCCACTCATGGCACCAGAGCACCCCCAGGCAGGACTGACACCCGCAGGACTGGGACACCCCCAGGACTGAGCATTTTCTCCCCCTGCAGCAGAAGATGGTGCAAAGCACATTTTCCCTCTCTGCTGCCACTGTCCCACACCACAGCAGCAACACCCCCACCCCAAAGCCCACGGGGACAGCAAGTGCCTGTTTTCTGCTCCTCCAGGAGGGACTCAAGAGCTTCCCCACCGCAGGTTCACCTGGCAGAGAGAGAGGTGATGACCCAGCTCTGCTGTTCTGCCTTTGCCCACTTGGCTCAAGCTTGCTTTTCCCCAGGGGTCAATTTTTCCGCAGTTTCCACCGAAATTGCCCCGAAACTCCGGTGCAAAGCAAACCAACTCCGCGTTGCTGGGAACGCCATCTCCTGGCGTCCTCCAAACCTGCCCATGCTGCTGCTGCTGCTGGAGAACCAGCCGGCACCCCAGAGGTTCGGGACCTCTGACACACCGATCCGAAGTGTCCCCCCCCCTGCTCGGAACCACCGCATCCCCCCCTGCCTGGACCTGGAAGCTTTGCAGACCCCTGGCAGAGCATCTCCCAAACCCACCCTCCATCCAGGCTCCGGGGTGACCCCCATCCTGCCAGAAAACCACCAGCCCCAACTTCTGCCCCGTGTCTCAGAGCCCTTTTTTTTTTTTTTTTTTTTTTTTTTTTTTTTTTTTTTTTTTTTTTTTTTTTTTT